>JARKIF010000139.1:0-82666 GCA_029378245.1 Roridomyces roridus | reverse complement strand
TCAGGGCCAAGAGTCTACGACTATTGAACCAAACTCGCTCCTTGTCTCCCAAATGGCGGCAGAACGGTAACTATTCCCTCTTGCGAGATCCACCCGTAATAACATCATCTTCAAGGTGGAACTCCACCCGCCGCATGGTTCGAAGAATACTGGAAACTGGTCGAACACCTCAAAACCACCTCGGCACTCTAGACCCACTCACCTTCCGCGTGTCCTTCCTCCCAGACGCGCACTCGGTCGAACTGCCTGAAACTCCCACCATCATGGCGCTTGCAGCTCTGGCTGAGCTCCACGGTATATTCGCACCCTCGCACGTTGAATCATCGAGGAGGTATCGAGACACGGTCGTTGAGATTGTCAGCATTTCCAGCACATTTACCATGGACGATTGTCACTATCGATCCCATCCTCGCAGTACGTCCATGCCCACCCACCACACACCACTTTCCATCTCATCCACCTACAGCTCTGTTGGTCCGTTGCGACGAAACGCATCCTCACTAACCAGGTGGTGTACGACAACCAAGACTCCATCATCAGGGCCATTCGGACGTGTAACGACAACCTCCGACAGGCCTTGCCTTTCGTTATCGATTTCAGGCGAAAGCCCTCTCCTTGTAGTTATAGTCATAGTCATATTTATACACAGTACGGTCCGTGCACTGAACACTGTGTCCAGAAGTATCCCGACGCGCACAAACCCTCACGTCCTCGTCCTCGTCCTGGACCTTGACTCCATCATCAGGGCCATTCGGACGTCCGCCTTGCCTTGCCTTTCGTGTGATTTTCAATCGAAAGCCCTCCTTGTAGCATGTGAAAGAAGTAGATTCCTGCACCACCAGGCGCGCAAGGGAGAGAGAATACAGACGGAGGGTAGATATATTGTACTAAGGTACGCATAGGGAATAGAAAAACAACCGGCCGAGACACAGACAGGGAGGAGGAATACACAGAACAAAAACGACGGAATCGTTCAGAGCTCGTCGTCGGTGATTTCCTCGCCCCGCTTCTTCCGTGCCATGCGCTCCTTCTTGAGCTTGCGCGCATCCGAGGCCGAGATCTTCTTCTGCTTCTTGACATCGATCTTGTTACCCATGGCATCGTACTGAACCTCCTCCTCGCCATCGGCCTTGTCAATGCGAGGACCGGAGCCCTGGCCCTCGACCCAGTTGTGGCCGGAAGCTCCAGACGCCCATCACGCATCGCCCAGACCCTGCATATCCGTTAGCATGTGATGAAAAATGCAATGAAGGAAACGTACTCGGAGCAGATCGACTCTGAGAAGTCACGGTTGTGCGTGATGACGAGCACACCACCTCGAAGTCTTGAGGGCCTCAATGAGAGCGGCAAGCGACTCACGATCGAGGTAGTCTGCAATAGGATCAGCATCAAGCGAATATTATTCTCAAGAAACAACTCACTGGTGGGCTCGTCGAGACAGACAATGTGCGGCCGACGCCATGTGGCAGCACCGAGGACAATCTTGACCTTTTGTCCACCAGATAGGCCGCGCATGGTGTTGTGCGAGACGAACTCGGGCTCGAGACCAAAGTCAGCCATGTGCTTCTCAATCTCGCGACGGACGAGGGGACGCAGGAGACCGAGACGCTGAGCCTCACGGGTGTCGACCTCGATGACCTTCTTCTCAAAGCCACGCTTGATGAGGTCGTCACGGGGCAGCCAGATGTTCTCGGACGACTGAGGCCCTTGAACGAGACCTCGTACTCGTACGACTGCTTGAGCTTCTTGCGGGCAAGAATCTCGTCGATGAGACGCTTCTGGCCCTCGATGGTGATGGCAGCTCCTTCATCTTCAGGGCCTCCTCCTCGCTTATGATACGGTTGGCCTTGGACATCTCCTCCAAGTCCTCACCAGTCTGGTAACGCCACAGCATGTACTCGAGCGGCGTCTTGTCAAGGTGCTGATCGATGTGGTGGAACGCGTGCTGCGCGACGTAACCAATGACAAGGTTAGGGTGCCTCCAGATCTCCACCCTTGTTCTGCTCCATGTCACCGATGAGCAGCTTGACGAGCGTACTCTTGCCGGATCCGTTGGGGCCAAGGACGGCGACACGGGAGGAGAGCGAGACCTGCAGCGTGATGTCGTAGAGCTGCTGGACGGGTTGCGAGGGGTACTGGAAGCCAACTTTGCGCATCTTGAGAAGCGACTTTTCCTTGGTCTTGACACCCTCCAAGAGCGGCGGGTCGGGGAGCTTGAACTTGTAGTCCTCGGCCGCCTCGAGCGTGTAGTAGGACTTGGCCTCGGGGACCTGTTGCACGAACTTCTCAAGGTTACCGCGGTAGCGGCGGAGCTTGAAGCGGTTGAGGTGCAGCACGTCCGTGATCGTGTTGTTGAGGAAACCAGAGTCGTGCGACACGATGACTAGATAGAGGATAAGCAGGCCGATAGGAAAACAACGGGACAACACATACTCGACGTGCAAGTCTTGAGGCCGGTAAGGTAGTTCTCGAGCCACGCGACGTTGACGACATCAAGATGGTTAGTGGGCTCGTCGAGCAAGAGAATGTCCGCGCGGAAGAGCATGGCGCGGGCAAGGGCGAGCTTCATCTTCCAACCTCCAGACAAGCTGCCGATGGCTTGGGCCTGGCGCTCATCGGTGAAGCCGACGGACGCGAGGGTCGAGATGCACTCCTCCGGAGTGGCGAGGATACGCTTGTCGCTGATGATGAACTCGACAACAGAGGTCTCTTCCTCGCTGCCGTCAATGTCGTGCTCGACGTAGAACGTGCGGACCTCGTCGGGCGACGGGAACCCTTCGACTTGACTATGATGGTATAAGCACCAAAATGTGGGGAAACAAACAGCTAGCCTACCCGTTGGTGATGGCACGCATGAGCGTCCGACTTGCCGGTACCGTTCTTACCGCAAAGACCGTAGCGGTGACCACGCTTGAGACGGAGGGTCGCGGTGTTGAGCAGGATCTTGGCACCGTAGGCAAGGGAGAACTGGCAGTTGCACAGATCCTCGCCATCCTCCTCGTCCTCGGCAACTTGCTCCTCCTCATCATCGTCGCTGGCAGAGCGAACGACCACTCGCGGGTGGCAGTGACGGGTTCGGGGGTGGCAGCGACGAACGCCAAGTAGGGCGCGAGACTGTCCCACTCGGGAACGTCAAAGTTCTTGAGGTTGACGAGGTTGGCGGCGAGGGAGGCAGCGTAGATGGTCGAGACGTCGGCGACGGAGATCTCGCCGCCGAGTTTCTTGTAGATGGCGACGAGGGAATTGCCAAGGGCACCGCTCTCGGCGACCTTGAGGGGAGGAGGTCGGAACCGTCACCGGTGGGGACCTCACCGACTTGACGGAGGGTGGCGATGGCCTTGTTGATGACGCACGGGCCTCGGGGTCGCCGATGGTGGTCTCGACCTTGATGAGACCGGGAGAAGCTTGGGAATGAAGGGGCGGACGGTGATGGGGAGTCGACAAGCTTGGCCATGTTGTCGATGATGCTGGGCAATGACATGAGCGTTTGGACGATAAAAAGCGAGCGAAAACTTACACCGCGACCTTACGCTTGGTGGCCGTGAGCTTCTCCGAGAGACCACGAGAGAGGAGGGGGACCATGAGGGAGAGGGTGGGGAATCTACTTCGGAAACGAATGTGGTTGCTGCGAGGAGGGCGATAGTACCAGGGACCTCCTCGACAGGATTTAATTAGGGCTTTGATAAGTGCCGGAATAAAGCGTTCAATGTCCTTGTTCGACACCAGAGCGGTGGCTTTCGTAAGCGAATCACGGGCTGCTTTCTTCACGTCGGCTTTGGTGTCCCAAATGGCCTCTGCCAGGACGGGGACGATGTCCGGCATGAGACGGGCGGTCTGGAGGGGAGCGCTGGTCACGAGCTGGTTTGAGCGCGACGAGCGAGCCGGTCTTGATCTGCCATTTGCCGGCAGTTTTGACTTCGTGAAGAAGGGCGGGGAGAATGAGGGCTGTTGCCCAAGGGTTCATGGCCTCGACGTAGGCACGGAGCGCTTCGACGGCCGCTGTCCGGACAGCAGGCATTTTGTCGGCGAAGGCCTCGAGGAGGGCGGCGTAAATGCCAGACTCGATGAACAAGGGCTCGAGCGCTTTTACGGCGCCCTGCTTGGCGAGGACGGTGACGGCGTCGGCGGCACCCTCACGGGCAGCAGGGGACTTTTATCGGCAAGAGCCTTGGTGATTTCGGGGGCGACGCCCTTGAGAACCGCGGGGCCCTCTTTTTGAGCGAGGGCAGCGAGCGATGAGGCGGTGGAGTCGCGGATGGCTTTGTCAGCGACAAAAAGGCTGGGGACATCAAACTCCTTGAGGGAGACGGGGGCGGGGGTAGCAGCGGGCATTTCTTTAATCTTGGTGGCCATCGTAAGATAGTCTATGTGCCGGGGGCTGTCTACGAACCTTGAGAGACGATATCGGTGAGAGATGGGTCTTATGTTACGCAGACGAAGCTGAACGGACAAAGAACGCTCTATAGGCAATATCTAGGTGGCTGAGAAGCCTGGAGGCAGATCAGAAACGATTGGCGAGGAGGACGACGACGAGCAGGAGGGCATACCTCTATAAAGGGAAGATGAAGGGAGAAGAGAAGAGTCGCAAAAGGCACGTGCTTTTTTCAGCGGACTTTGAAAAAGCACACAGCCTCGTCCAAACCGGGAAGCACGGCTGCTTTGGTGTGGGGAAGGCGTGTCATGAGACTACCCGCATTCCGATCCTCCCTATCTCCTTTGACGTGGTTCCGGTCCACCAATTTAGCCCATTCGTGCTGGACGAATGACCTGCCCGCCTCGGAATTACTCTGTGGATCCGGAGGGGCATATTATATCCAATTCTCCTTGCTCAAGAGGCCGGCAAGGAACGTTCCTCATCGCAACCAATATAGTTGTGGTTGCCTGACATCGCGGACCGCACTACATCCATTCCAGACAAGGTCCAGCACGCTGTCGGCTAACTTTGGCCCCGAGGTCAGAAGAACACGGAGCACACCCAAACTGTTCAAAAGTCCGACTTTGTCCGTCTTGCTGTCACTCTACCACGTATTCTCTTGATTTTACTCTGGCAGGCTCGAGGACAAATCAAACGACCCTCTGCATCATCATCTTTGGAGCCCCTGGCTTGTCTTCGGCAAATTATGGGCAGATGACTTGATGCAATCGTCACCGCTTGAGTGCCGCGTCGATCGTCGCACACGACATCGACCATCGCAAGGTTCAGAGGCAAAGCCTGCTCCTCGGAACACCAGAATTTCTTGAAAACGAGACTGTTGTCAGAAACATCGTGCTCTCCACTGTCAGGTGGTCGCGCTTGTCCGTTTTCACATCACAAGGTCTGACGGTCCTTCCTTGCTTCTCTCACCGCACGCCGCAATAAAAACTCGGCTTCCACTTACGTCAAGGGTGAGAGCTACCCCGCCCTTGCCGCCATGTCGTCCAACCTGCAAGAAATTAATGCAGACCGCAGGGCACAACTCGCTGGCCAATCAGGCATACCCGGCCTGTTCAAGAACCCTCGCTTGTTGCGGCTAGCCCTCATTACGACGTGAGTAATACCCCTTGTGTGCGGTCGAATGGCATCCTCATGTTTTTTTGCCGTAGCCTCGGTGCTCTCTGTTATGGTTGGTGCACTATGTTTCCCAAGGAACCTGAATCAATCTTCGCAGGCTATGAACAGGGTGCTTATTCGCAGGTCCTGGTCATGGACGCGTTTACTTCTGACCCTAGATTCGCTCGGATTGCGAATGACGCGTCTTATAAAGGATGGAGCGTGTCGTAAGCGATTATCTTTATTTTCTTTCAAGTCAGTTCAACATCACAAGCACCTTGGCACTCGGAGGCTGGATCGGCGCGTTGAGCAATGGATACTTTTGCGACGTATTATCTCGTCGATGGACTCTCTTCCTCGGTTCCATCATTTGCCTTCTCGGCACGGGTCTAACTACTGGGGCTCGCAATGCGGCGATGATGGCGAGTATACGAACATTCACACTGTCCGATCATTCATCTTCGCGTACTTAGTTTGTTGGTCGATTCTTCATCGGATGGGCCGTGGGAGGGCTCTCTGTTGCTGTTCCTCTGTATGTTCGATTTTCATTAACCCAAGAATACACCTAATTTCAACAGATACAACTCGGAAATTTCCCCACCCGAACTTCGAGGCACTGTCGTCTCCATCCAACAATGGGCGATTGTCACCGGGATCTGCATATCCTTCTGGTAAACATCATCTTCCCTGCCTTGTGTTGCTTCTAAACAGAAGAAACAGGGTCGGCTACGGCACGAACTTCATCTCGGAAACCAACTCTGCCTCATGGCGTGTGTGCCTCGCATTGCAGGGCGTGCCTGCTCTGGCACTCGCGTTTCTGAGCTTCACGCTTCCATACACACCGCGGTGGCTCATGGGGCAGGGTCGTGCGGAAGAGGGGCTCAAGGTCCTCGCGTGGCTGCGTAACTTGCCCGAGGATTCGGAAATAGTTCAGTTGGAGTTTATGGAAATTCAGGCGCAGGCGATTTTTGGTTCGTTCGATTATATCCCCCTCTGAACAGGGTTGATAATTTGATTCAGAGGCCGAAACGACTGCCGAACGGTTCCCTAAACTCGTCGGCGGCGGAGTGTGGACGCAGTTTAAATTACAAGTGGCTCGATTTGGGGAGCTTTTTACAACCATCTATATGTTCCGACGGACAGCGGGTAAGTCACACTATGAATGACCGTTCCCAGACTGACGCCTCCAGTTGCTTGTTTGATTCAATTCTTCCAACAAATGTAATGTCCCTTTTTCAACTTGTTTGATCAAACTGATGTTGGCAGGTCTGGAATTGATGCGATTGTAAGTTGAACATATATTGAACTACACAGATTCCGACGTTGCTTTCCAGGTATATTACGCCCCTACCATCTTCCAATCTCTGGGTCTTCCCGGGCGAACTGTATCCCTCTTGGCCGCTGGCGTTATCGGCGGTAAGTCTCCTCGGTCTTCACGATGCCATTGAACCAACAACCCCCCCAGTCGTTTTTGTAATATCGACGATTCCCGCAATCGCACTGATAGATCGCGTCGGCCGTCGGCCCTTGTTGATCTTCGGCGGAGTCGGGATGGCCACAATGCTGATTCTCATTGCGGCACTCACGGCGACCTACCAGCCAGAGTGGAATAAGCCTGCTGCTGCGTGGGCTACAGCCACTTTCATCTGGTTATACGTCGCGTTCTTTGGGATGTCTTGGGGTAAGTCTTGTTCAATTTCCAAATTCCAAGGCGGTTGAACTTATGTACTCAGGCCGGCGTCTTGGACGGTGATTTCCGAGGTGTTCCCTCTATCCACTCGGGCGCACGGCGTCGCCCTCGCCGGGTCGGCCAACTGGATGACCAACGTAAGTCGAACAACTACGTTTAGTGTCTTTTCTCATTAATTTGAACAGTTCATCGTCTCGGAAATTGTACCCGTCCAATTGAAGAACATCACCTATGGGACATACCTGTGCGTCATCACTTTCGTCTCGAGCGTTACTTACACTGAGCATTTGCCAGATTCTTCCTCATGTTCATGCTCATGGGAATCGCGTACACGATCTGGATCCTCCCGGAAACCTTTGGCAAGTCGTTGGAGGAGATGGACCTCGCATTCGGCGCTGCGGGTGAAGGCCACAGGGATATGCAGCGCATGGAACGTATTTTGGCGTCTCTGCAAAACGGTGGTGATGAGAAAAAACTTTCGCGGTCGGTCGATATCAAAGACAGTCCCAAGATGGAGGCGTAATTTATGTGTTTGCTACGACCTGTTGACGATTCAAAATGAACATTCCAGATTGAGAACAAGAGCTTCTATTCTTGAGACCTTGCTGTGTGATGCGGTCGCGGAACTTCTTGACTCTTGACCGGAACTGTCATCTTGTGTGGTGGGCCGATCATCTTGTGCTCATTGGAGCCCTGGCTTCAGTACTGCCGCATCTCCTTGACACTTGTTGCCCCACCCGATCTGCCACCCTGCCACAGCTCTGCCACAAAGCTCTTCATGCGGTGAGAATGTTGATTGAGGCGCCACAAGTGGCAGTTGGGATCTTATTGTACGTACCGGCCCACTTGAATAAAACGGAACGGAAAGTACTCTCCTGGGGTACACTCACCCCACGATGGCCGCCCCTCCATTTCCTGTCGGACAACTGTAAGCAGGCCACCAGTTTTCCGTTCCTTGGAAGTTGAACAACAGTATTCAGAACAATTCCGCTCTTTATCGGCACGTCTATGAACTTTGTCCTGCTGGGCGCCCTCGCCGTCCAAGTCTATCTTTACTTCTTGGCCTTCCCGCGCGACCGTCCCTTTATAAAAATCCTCGTCGCGCTTGTTTGTGTCGCGGAGATTTGCCAAACACTTGGCGATAGTCGGGTATAATGGATAAATTCACTTTGCTCAGCGGTGTGCTAATCGCCTGAAGAACACAATTCGGATATTTGGAGCGGGATGGGGCGACTATACACTGCTCGATGAAGTTGGGTGGGCATGGTTCAGCGTGCCAGTCATGGGGGCTTCAAGTCAGTCGCATTTCAAACATTTTTTCGTGTCTTGGTTGATTTATTCCTCTAGTTGCCTGTGCAGGCCAACTCTTCTTCGCGTGGAGAATTCACATCCTCGGAAATAAGACGGTACCAATCCCCATTGCGATTGTAGCGGTCACGACCATCCAATGGGGAGCCGGAATATGGACGGGCGTAGAGATTTGCCAGGCTGGCCGATTCTCCCTGCTCCAATTCAGGTATTTGAAGCCCCCAGTTTTCTGGCTTGCGGCTACCGCTCTCGCGGACTTGATGATCGTGGCTGGAACTGTTTACTATGTGATGCAAGCAAGACAGCCTGGATTTATTCACACCCGAGCCATGATAAACCGCATTCTCAAGGTTAGTGCCAGGTTCTTCAAGTGGGCGACTCATTTACATCTTTTTCTAGGTCACAGCAGAGGCTGGTGTGCTCTGCGCAGTCTTTGCACTTGTGGACTTGTCCCTCTATGTCAAATTCAACGGAAACAACTATCATCTCGGTGTCTGTATCTGGCTCTCCAAGGTCTATTCCAATAGCATTCTAGTGGTACGCTCTTTATTTTTATTTTGACCGCGTGTCTCAACTGCGAAAGATCCTGAATTCACGCGCTCATATTGGTCACGAATCCGCCGCACCTGCGACGGTGAACATCAGCCGTATGACGGAGATTGCCTTCTCTGCGCCGGCGTCCACTACACGAGTACCTACCCCGAGCATGGTATCTGCGCTTGACAGTGAGGTGGCTCATAAAAAGTATCACCAGGCGGTATGATAGGTCGCGTATTGTGATGTGATGCTTGGCTTCCACGTGACCATGGACAAAAACAGTTTGCAGCGCCATCATGCCACAAACACCTCTTGAAGCGACACCAGATTCCCTATGTACTCCTCACTTGAAATACACTATCCCACAGGGAGTAAGACAGCCGTTGGACGCTCCCCCTCAAAACTTGTTGAATCAGCTCGACGGGGAACCCAACTGGAAACCGATTGAACAGGAATACCCGCATTTCCCGACAGATTACCCACCCCCATTCCCTGAAGGAATCGCTGACTCTTACATCTCGCGAGCCTATCTGCCGCAGGAGGACGACCCACTTGAGTGGCTAGGAGACGCCCTCATCGAAGCCGCCATGTACTATTCAGTATACCCGTCCGCCTCTGCATGCACCGTTCCGGTAGACACCGTTGAGTTGGCTTATTCTACGCCTGCTGCACCGTTGGCTACTGAAGGGTCTTATAGACGGTGTTTTCCAAACTGAGGAGCGCCCGTTTCCTAAGTCATATAGCTCTTCTGTATGGGCTGCAGTTAGACGACCACGAGTGGCCCGGACAGGACTTTCCACCGCCGATGGAGCGCATGTGCGACATCTTTGAAGCATTGGTAGGAGCCGCCGGAATAAGTCTGGGTAAGCCATACATACCTCGAAAGTCGCTTGGATGCTCAGGTGCCATCACTCAGGCTACGTCCGAACCTTCAACTGGCTTTGCCGTCTTTTTGCCCCGTGGTTGGAGAATCTGGTGCCAGCGTCGGCGACGGGCGGCATCGCCGAGAGAGACCGCAAAGCATACTATCAGCGGACAAGAAACTACCAAGTCACCCGACTGGCACCGGCGATCGTCCTCAACGACGGCAGCCCACGTGCGGGCCCATCGTTACTGTCCGCGTTGCGCAAGAATCATATAGAGAAGATTATCGGCGACTTTAGGCCCTGGGAATATTTGGACGCCTCCAAGGTGTCCTTCGGGGATGACTACCCCCCTGTATTGCCCGTGCATGGCATCGAATCAGAGTATCTCACCGCTGCGCTGACGGATTCGAGCTGCCGCATCCATTGGGGGGAAGATATTCGCTACAACGGCGGATTTCGTGCGCTTGGGACTCACCTCTACAAAGCGGTCGTCACCATATTACCGATTGAATATCAGCCCCACGCCACGAGTGGCGATTTGGATGTGAGTCAGGAATCCTTACTCCACCGTCCCTGACGCCTTCTAGGACATGAGATGTGTACTGACGGGTTCGCCATTGGTGGCACGGCTGGGATTGGTGTACGAGGTTCATAGGCATCTCAGGACCGCCCGTCCGGATGGCGACAACACATACTGGATCACGTCTTTGGAATCCACCAAGGCGTTTTATTCCCTTGTCGGACTTGTCTTTGTCGAACACGGTCGGTCGCGTCATGCTTGCAATTATAGTCACTGACGGGCCAATAGGATGGGATACTGTCTTGAACTGGTTAAGAGCATTGCTCTCGCCCTGGATTACCGCCGCAGTCGCCCGTAAACTCGTGGGTCACGCGGGCGCGCAGAAGCGGCATGATTTGCGTGTGGCAGACCAAGACGCCGCTCAGACACGATGCGATGAAAAACAACAATCTGGATCGCGGGCGTCGCAAGACAAGCACAAGCCCTGCTCTGGTGATGTCCCCAAGCAAAACTGTCGCTCGAAAAAAGACCGGTCGTCGTAAGCAACAATCGGAGCTGAGAAGATAGTAGGGTTGCGGCGTTATAGTAGGCGTCGCGTATTGTGATGTTTGGCTCCCACGTGATCATGTTGTTCTTGCGCCCCGCCAACTCGTCAACTCGTCTTCCTGGATCTGGAGTCTCAGTACTCAATATCTGTTGTCATTCTGTTGCTCATTGGTGCCTCTACGCCATGAAATGCATTCTTTACTCCCAACCGCCCGCGATCATCCAACAATGCAAGTCTCCACAAAGCTCCAGCCCCCCAGAATGCTTTGCCGTCTCAGTTGCTCCGAGTGCTCCTGCATAACAACTTAAATAACGACGATGCACCTCCAACTTTACTCCCATGCATCTCATCTTTCTCATTCCTGTGTTTTGCGCCCTCACCGTGGTCGCAGAGGGCACAGTTTTCCTTCGATCGCCTTCAAAAACGCACAATACCATCGTCCAGGTATCTCCCTCACTCTAGTACCGAGTGTGCGCTCATACCCTTGCAGTTGTTTGAGTGGCCTTGGAATAGTGTCGCATCCGAGTGTGCCTCATTCCTCGGTCCTGCCGGGTACGGCTACGTACAAGTCAGCCCTGCCTCCGAACACAGTGAATCCTCCTTGTTCTGGGTCCTGCGCGTTTTAACTAGCGACCATTGTAGTACAGGGCAGTCAATGGTGGACCGACTATCAAACTGTCTCGTATACCTTGATCTCGAAGAGAGGCAGCAGAGCCCAATTTGCCAACATGGTCACAGCCTGTAAAAATGCAGGAGTTGGGATCATTGTGGACGGTATGGAGTCCTTTGTAACCCTCAAACTTTCTGACTTCAAAGTCCAGTCGTCTTTAATCATATGACCTCGTCCGTTCTTCTCTCGTTTTTGAAGCATTGTAATGACCTTGTCGCAGGGGCTCTGGTACTGGATTCGCAGGCAACAGTTACAGCAAATACAACTAGTAAGTCGTATCCGATGTTCTCAGGTCCTGATTTTGACGTATCCTAGCCCCGCTGTTCCTTACACTCCTGCAAACTTCCACTACTGCGCTGGAAACGGCGTCGCGGCTCAAATCACTAACTATGACGATGCAAACAATGTCCGCTTCTGCGAGGTATGTGGCCCGTTGCGATCATCCAACTCGACTAAGTTTGGCCCGCAGCTCGTTGGTCTGGCAGATCTTGCGCAGGAGCAGACTGCAGTACGCAATATCATGGCTGCTTACCTGAACGACCTCTCTTCTCTGGTCCGTCCTTCAAGGTTTTTTCGTCTTCCCTCCGTCTCACTGGCACAGGGAGTTGCCGGGTATAGGCTTGATGCAAGTAAGCACATGCTCCCCGTCGACATTGGCGCGATACTGGGGATGGTCAAGTACTCGTATTACGATACGCAGGTATGGGTCGTAAATTGTCTTTCGAAGCCCCTAATCGCTCTACAGGAAGTCATCTTTGGGGCTGGCGAGCCCATTACACCTGCTCAGTATGTTAATAACGGAGACGTCATTGAATTCCGAGCCCCCTCGAGCCTGCTCACGTACTTCACGGCAAGTCCCGGGGTATGTCTTTCGACCTTATCGTCCAGTCGATGCTGAACGAGTTTGTAGATCGCTTCATTGGTTACCCCATCGCGTCAGTGAACTGTTTGCTTTATCCAGCTCCTACTGAAGTATCTCCCAGCTATGGGCGCGGCGTGGGGTTTTGTCCCTTCCAATGTCGCCAACTTCATCATGGCCAATCAAGATACTGTAAGCCTCCTACCGCTACCCGTCACTTGAAGTATTCACGCTACTTTAGGAACGCGGAGGGACCTCCCTCACCTCTGCGTCACCCAACAACGCATACACCCTCGGCGCAGTCTTCATGCTCGCATTCAATTACGGGACGCCGACCGTTTATTCTGGGTATAATTATACCGGCTACGACCAAGGTGCTCCGCAGAATGCGCAGGGTTACACCAACGCTGTGACCTGTGGTTCCAATGGGTGGCGCTGTGAGTACGAAATCGTTGCTCGTCGACTCACTGATTGAGTGTTACAGGCGAGCATCGTTGGCCCGCCATCGCCAATATGATTGCATTCCACAACGCCGTCGGCGGCACGGCTCTGACGAACATCTTCAAAGGCACCTCGCAGCAAACCGGTGGGTCTTCCCCGCTGGCCATTCCCCTTTTACTAAGCTGCCTGCAAAGCCTTCGGTCGAGGTGCGACCGGTTTCTTGATTATCAACAACCAAGGGTCTACCTGGACGAATGCGAAATGGAATACGTCTTTGCCAGCTGGGAAATACTGCGACATCATTCATGATACAAGTGCGGGGCCCACGGCGTGTAATGGACCTACCTATGTTGTCTCGGCGTCGGGCACGTTTTCGGCTTCTGTCGGGGCGTATGATGCATTGGCGATTTTTACCGGTTTTGGTGAGTTCAGTGATGCACCGGGTGGCGTTGAGCGCTGACATCAGATAGCGACCTTGACTAGCCCTGCACCGATGAATGCGAGCAGCTTGATAGTAAGCAGTAGTGCGTCGTCCTCTGGGGCTTCATCTTCAAGTGCCGGATTTTCAAGTGCCTCGTCGCTGTCTGTTTTGTCATCGTCAAGTGCACCGACAAGCAGTTCCGCCAGTCCTTCGCCATCCAGTGCGTCTCAGACGAGCCGTACATCGAGCAGCAGCACCTTCAGGACCAGCTCTTTGGCTATACCTGGCACTGCCATTAAACCCACCACCACCACCAGCACTGCAGCGCCGTCACCAACGGGTGCGACGGTAACCTTTGCAGAAACAGCCTCGACGGTTGCCGGGCAGGCCATCTACTTGGTGGGGTCCATCGGGGCGCTAGGGTCTTGGGCGCCAGCGGCGGCGGTCGCTATGACCAAGTCGGCGTCGGTATCTGTTTGGTCGACTACAGTGGTGTTGCCTGCCAATACTGCTATCCAATACAAGTGTATGTCCACGGTCGTTCTTTCTGTTGTTATATACTGACACTGGGATTAGTTATCAAAAAGTCCGGCCCAGTAGTGACTTGGGAGTCTGATCCTAATCGAGTGTATACGACCTCCGCGAAGGGTTCAAAGGTCACTTTAACGAGTACTTGGAGATGACTGTGTAGCATGAAGAAGTGTAGGATATGTGTTCTTTGCCGGATCATCCAGTCTCAGACATTATGACTCGAACCATTCATCTCTTCCTTGATCCATGCCGCAAGTGCCCTACTACGCTGTGATATTCACCTCAAAGAGACAAGCAAAGGAGGGTGACGGATATCCGGAGATGGCTGAGAAGATGGACGCTCTCGCGAAAGAACAGACGGGGTTTCTTGGCATTCGATCTGTTTCGGAAGTTCTGGAGGGTGTGTGGCATTGAAGTACCGCGTCGGAGAGTCTTTGATTTTCTAACCGCAGAATCGCCGGAGGGCTACCAACTTCGATCCGGGATCACCATCTCGTATTGGAAAGACGAGGAGAGTATCGGTGCTTGGAAGCGGAATTTGGAGCATTTACTTGCACAAAAGAAGGGGAAGAATGAGTGGTATTTGAACTACGAGGTTAGAGTTTCGAGGGTGGAGAGGGAGTATTTTGGCGGGCTCGAGGGTCATGGCCCGATCGATGAGCACCGTGAGTAAATCAACCCGCCCCTTGATGCGCCCTGTCAATCAATCCGCATTCTTGTTTCTGGCTCTCATGTGGAGTCCGCCCATTCGCTCTCTGGACCACCTCAATCACAACCGCCTGAGGCCTCCCAATGAAGGTAGGCAGGCGTCAGGCGCGAGCCTTTTCTTTCAAAGAAACACGCCGGCGGGTTCGAGTTCAAACTGTTTCGTCTATTCTTGCCCTGCGCAAGAAGCCTTCTCGAGAACAACGTGCATCAAAAAAAGTCTAAACCACATCAAACCTGAGAATGGTAATTACCGGAACTGCTCAGGGTTATGATTTTATGGTAGTTTGCCGTACATTTCTACTTCACCTCTCATGTCGACCTCGGACTCTGAATCCAGAGAGACAACGCCCTCAACGGTTCTGGTGACTCCAGAGCTAACTCAGGAACTGGTTGAATTCTGGGGGTTCAAATACCAAGAGATGCGCCAGGAGCTGGATGATATGAAGGTGTGTCCTGCTTGAAAATTTCACTCCCGCCCTTGAAAAGTAACCCAGGCTCAGGATAATAGACCGTCTTACGGTGAACTGGTCCAACTCGTTCAGCAATTGCAGGAGGTAGCCGCCAACAATGCACGGCGCCTGGAAGAAAATGACCGATTCATACGCGATACCATTGCGACGGGGCGAGACGAATGCAGGAAATTGGAGATTAGCAACAACGAGAAAAATCAGCTCCTCCTTCAGTTGAGGGACTTGGACGCGGAACGGAGTCGGCTGTGTTACCAGGTGAGTTTCGTATGCTCCAATGAACGGGACGGGAGATTGATTTTAGTTAGAGCCGATTGTTCTACTCACAGGCTGTTGCTCTGGCGGCAGAAGCAGCTCGTCACCGTATGAGCATCGTATCTCAAATCTATACAAGTATCCCCGCATTCGACCCCAAATCCTTTTTCCCGGCCGTCATGGAGTTTCCATGCCCGACTCAGCTTATCAAGGCTCTTCCGCCGGTAATTATTTCCCGAGGTCCAGATTGGTGTAGAGTCTAACAGAATTCTATAGGACATTGGTCGGCTCTCGGATCAGTGAGGGCTCGATTTCATTCGTGATCGTCCGACTCATGAGCACGACACAGTTTTTATTTTCTGCCCCGACCGCCACTGTCGATGTCCTTGAATGTTTTGTCTCCCGGCCGGTGCGGCTACTGGTTTGCACCATTCAGCTTTTCGCAATATGGCTCCACGTTTGACTTGGTCACTGAACTTGAACCCAACAAGGTTTGTTCTTTTTTGGTGACGAGGAATTCATCTCATTCGTCCTTAGTGGACCTATTTCGGAAAATTCATCTCTCGTCAACTGACGCATTATGATATGAGACTCTCCGAATGGCTTTCTCTTGACGAAGAGGTATGTATACCGCTGGATATCGTCCTTCCCTCACGCGTTTCCTGTTTACAGGTCAAAATACGCTTCTGCGATCGAATCGCCGGCGAAAGATTACCAACGGGACAGCACGCCACCCATGCGGACAAGTTGCATGTTCGGGAGTGCTACGACTCGGGGCAATGGGCTGTACCGTGCTATGCTCTGCAGTGCGTTGGGTATGACAAGACGTTACATGATATTTTGAGGGCGACCGCCGCTACCATTCAAATGAGACTGCCGTCCATTCAAACATCGCTTGGGAAGCGACGCCGGGCGGAGTCGCCTTTGATGCAGACCATAACGTTGGAGGCTAGAGAGTTTGGTGCTTAGTGCTCAGTACTTGTACACGGAGAGCGTCGTGATTTGGTCGTGAGAATGATTCAGAAGGGTGAATACTGTAGATTGAACGATTCGAATACCATTACTTACCATGTATGTATGCTTTATTTTCTCGGTTGAATTGGAAATCGGGAACCCAGGCAAAACGGGAGGGTATCGAGCATCTGCTGTGACATCAGCCCGGCTGATGGCGGGGTCATCCCTTCTTGAACTGAACCATCACCATCGCCACATTGCATCCATGCCGCGTCAGTGTAGAGGCTTTTTCACAGATGTGAATAATCGAGGGAAATTCGCAACTCCCGCATTCAGCTGACTGGGTACTGGTGTTCTGCTCCCTCCGTTTCCCTTGGCCTTTGGAGTCCGACTCACTGCCTCCGGCTCTCTCTCTCTCTCTCTCGAAAACTCCAAATGCGACCGGGGTTCGAAATCAAGTCTCCCGTGGGCCGTTCGGGATTTCTGAATGATTGGCAGGGGAATCTAGACTCCCAAACTCAATCAGCCTGAAATCACTTCTCGAGGAAGTTACTCTTTGAAACTTGTTTCTGCTGGCGACCACCACTGCCCTTCGCGCGAATGAACGGACCGGATTGACATCTTGTCTGCCTAAAGTTTCTATACTCGTCTTTCAGGCCGATTCCTCATGTCTCCAAAGTCTCGCTCAAGTGCAGCCGAAACCGGTACCGATACATATGATGTTGTGTTCTCCTCAGAATAAGTAGCAGCTGGCGGGGAGTCACGGTGAAGATTACTTCCTCCGAGGATCTACACGCCGACACTCTTGGGACGACTCAGCTTGCACAGTTGCACAGTTGCAGTTTCAACTGCTAAATTGAATTCCTTATTCTTCTCTGGCTGGGTGGCGTTGAACAGAATCACAGTCGAGGCATACTTAAGTTTAATATTGGGCTCATGCAGGCGTTCCCCGGGCCGTATCCTGGGCTTGTGCGATGCCAAGGATTGAACCACTGCATCCGGGAAGATGTAAGCACAAAATTACACCAGTTCCTCCGCGGTGAAACCCATATACTCTTGCATCCTGTCTTGGGGATCTCGGACCAGAACTTTGCGAGGGCGACCATTACTGCCCCTGGATATCGATGTCATCGCCTCACTCAAGAAGTCCGCGCAGCATTGCGAGTCGCAGTTTACGCGCAATTTCCATCGCGTTGACTTTTGTCTTAATGGGCGGCGAATATGAGTTTATTTTATCACTGGTAGGGTAACAACAAGCACCATCCCGAGATGGCCGAATTCTATTCGTCAGTGGTCTGCCTCGAATCGCAGGGTGGGTCTAGGGTCCCTACTCCACGGCAAATTCCACTTGATTCATACAACGGCGAGTCCCGCAAGCCCAGCCCCACGGCAACTCCTTCGGACCATTTACACCTCTCTTTGCCCCGGGTTTAATTGGCTGAAAGTCATTCAATCTAGGATCCTAGTGGGACTACATCTTAAATGATAATCTGATGCACCCACGGACGCGCAAGTTTACATTGCCACTGATAGTGGCACTGATACTCCCAGTTCGATGACTGCGCAGTGCGGTCAATCTGCAATCTTAATTTTGTTCTCCCATGTCAAGAGATTCCTATGGATACACATGGATGAGCGTCGATCGCAGAATTAGCAGGCACGCCCACGTGAGGTGCGGGGGTCGTGGACGACAAGGACGCGGCTGCAGGTCGAAGGCAAGTTCCTCGCGCGGGGCATCAAACGCCGCAACGTTGGATCGAGAGTGCGCCTATCCGCCGTGTCCCTGGGTTATGGTACGTGGTGTACGTTTCTGAATTGCAGGAAAAGACGCTGAAGAGTCAACGCAATAGATAGTAAATATACAATCTCGGCTCGTAGTTGTTTCAGAAGGAGACAATGCGGTCGCCATGCTTCGTTGAGAGCCCAGAAATAAAGACCAGGAGAAAGCGGGGTTTCATGTGCCTGAGCCAGGATCGCGTTAGGACGACATTTTAACCGGCGCGTTGAATGCGAGTGAGACCGAATCTTTTGACGTAGCCCCAACGAGAAATACTCCGAATTTCTAGACGATTCCAGCGGAGAATCTGGGAGAAAAAGATGAGTGGGTGTCGGAGCAGCGACGGGGCCTCGATGATGTAGTGAGGAGCTTGCTTGAAGATGCTAAGCCGCAAGGAATCTGTGTAGCCACATTTGATTCCGGCAGAAATGGCCAGTCGGCAAGTCCCACGTGACGAGCCGCTTTCACCCGCCACTTAGAGAAAGTCTTCGCCACGTCGCGGCAGCAGCAACAATGGGCGCGTCTGAAGAGCTCGAATACCTCAAGTCCCTCGTCGCAAAGCTGTCCGACAAAATCTCGGCCCTCGAGGCCAAGACCAAGGCCCTCGCACCGACACCTGCAGCCCAGCTTCGTACGATCCTCGTTGGTCCTCCTGGCGCTGGTACGTCTGTCGCAGAGACACCTGGTATTCTGTGTTCATGGACCGTTCGACTGGCTAGGCAAGGGAACCCAGGCCCCTCGGATACGTGACGAGTTCTGCGTTTGCCACCTGGCGACTGGAGACATGCTTCGGGAACAGGTCGCGCAAAAGACCACGCTCGGTGTCGCCGCCAAAAAGATCATGGACGCCGGAGGCCTCGTTTCCGACGAAATTATGGTCGGCATGATCAAGGACCAGCTGGAGAACAACAAGGAGTGCAAGAATGGGCAAGTCGAGGCTATGCTATGTATAATTTATCATGACTGAGCTCTCTATTCAGATTCGTACTGGATGGTTTCCCGAGAACGGTCCCCCAGGCCCAGAAGCTGGACGGCATGCTCGAGGCACGCAAGGAGAAGCTCGACTCTGTTGTCCAGCTGCAGATAGACGATCAGCTGCTCATCTCGCGTATTACGGGCCGCCTCATCCACGCTGCGAGTGGGAGGACGTATCACCGAGAATTCCAGTATGTGGCATGTCTCGCATTTTACCACTGCTGATTTAGCCTCCCAGTCCGCCTAAGAAGGCGGATGTTGACGACGTTACCGGCGAACCTCTAATTCAGCGGTCGGATGACAACGTGGAGACTCTGAGGAAGCGGTTGGGTGCTTTCCACTCGCAGACGGGCCCCGTCGTCGAGTACTACAAGAGCAAGGGTTTGTGGCACGGTATCGACGCAGCCCAGTCCCCTGCCGTCGTGTGGGACAACCTGCGCAAGATTTTTGTTGGGAAGCAATAGATGTTTCATGTACTGTGCAACAAATAGACAATCCGTTCTGGCAGTGCGCCGACTTCTTTACCAAAAGAAAGCTGTCCACATTTTTGATATCTTGATGTTGAGATCCTCTCATGCCGGCGCGAAGCAAGGCAGATCCCCACGGGACTTGTATATAATGGTTATCCCCGCCCATAAAGCCATAATCCGTTTCCTCCTTCCCAAAGCTAATGCCAACCCGCAAGGTGACTGCCGCGACTCCCCTCCAGCGCGGTTCAGCGTGTTTGTCCTGCCGGTGTGTCTGGTGTCCCGCCTCCATCATTCACTCACTCATTTGTTGGCAGAAAGCGTAAACTGGTGCGTCGATCCCGCTGATATATACCCAATTTTACCCCAGTCTCTAGAAATGCGACGGGACGCGCCCAATATGCACCCAGTGCATCAAGATGAACAGGGACGACGAGTGCGAGTACGACGACAAGAAGCAAAAGAGCCGCACCCAGAAACTCAAAGAGAAACTCTCCGTCCTGGAGCAACGATTGCGAGAGCTCGAGTCTGAATCTGCAGCAGCCTCTCCCTCTGGCTCCGATGCCAGTTCTCTTGGGCTCCCCCTCACTCAGCATTCATCTCCCGAGATCACGCCCTCCATTTACGATACTGCGCCTGCCGCGTACGCGTCGGCGGCTCCAGTGATACCTCTCTTCGACTCGGAGCTGCTCGGCAACTTGGGCGGCTTGTTTGAAAACTATGCTTGGTCCAACTCTTCCTCGTCGTCGTCGCTGCACGGCGGCCCGTCCGGCTACGGCACACCCAACATGGATGCAGAAGATCCCGAGCAAACGGTTCATCCGTTCTTGGAAATGTCCCCATTCTCGAACCTCACCACTTCTCCGGACTTTCCCTACATGCCCAGATGGAATCCACAAGACCCCTTACCCTACGAGAATAGAAAGATTCTGTACGTGAGGCCCTCTTATCGTCGGATGCAGTAGTGTACTAAAACTTTCTATGAAGCTTAGACATCTTCCTTGCACACCGTCATCAGTGCTGGTTCGACGGTCAGGTGGACCGGTTCTCGCTATCAGCCGCCCACGCCTACGGATCGGAGCCCCATCCCGCGCTCATAAACGCAATTTACCTCCTTGCGTGTCATTTCGCCCGTTCGCCGTACTGCTCCGAGATAGAGCCCGTCTTTTTCACGCGTGCATTGCACGAAATTACCGTCGCGCTCGACAACTCGGACCGTCTCGTCGACGTTGTCCAGGCTTCGTGCCTGCTCGCCGTGTATCTCTATATCAACTGCCGTGCGCTCGAAGGGTATTGCCAATCCTTCTCTGCTGCGAGGCTCGCTGTGGGTCTCGGGCTTCATCAGATTCGCCCCGGGGATGATCCCCAGCTCGCATTCGGGGAGAGTTCGACCCCGGTTCCAATCCCCCCGGCTCGAGATGATGCGGAAGTAGCAGATCGCATTTCGGCCTTTTGGCAGGTCTTCATGGTTGACCGGTGTTGGTCCGTAGCCAGCGGGCTGCCTGTAGCCCTCCCGGACGGAGATTGTCCTCAGGTGCGCATCAAGACGCCGTGGCCTTCTGTCGTGCTCGAGAAGGATGTAAGTCACTTTTCTTCTCCGATGCTATCCATGTGCTGATGAACCCGGCGTAGCCCACGATCACCGAGGCCAGCACCAATACCATCAGCGGGCTGTTTGAGCATCGCCCGATGCTCGGCCTGCAGTCGGACTCCATGCTGTACATTCCCGCCTTACGAGCCAAGGCCGCGGCCCTGTACGAGCGCACCTACCGCCTCGCCTCAGGTGTGTAAAACTTTCGTCGGCAATCATGTCGATTTCATCTATCCTTACAGCGAGCAAGAAAAACGATGCGTACTGGGCGGACCATCATTCCGCCGAGCTCGCGCTCCAGCGCTTCTCTGCGAATTTACCGGCATTCGTGGGTTTCGAGGCGTGGCGGACACAGGCACCATTGATTGATGTCGATCTATTCGCCGTCCATACGATGATGCATGTCTCGACGCTGCATCTGTACAAGGAAGTACTGGGGCGGGGGAGTCTGCATGCAGGCAACTCGATATTGGGGCTTATCCGGCAGCTCAACGATGGAGATTATGAGCATCTGGACCCGATTCTGACGGTGCGTGTGTGCTCCTGGGTGGTGTAGTCTCACTCATGTCCTTCAGGCTTGTTGGTCGACGGTAGCGCGGACATATGTGCACATGATGTCCATTGCGGGCCAGCAAATCGAGACGACGACCATGTACACCGTTGGGGTCATCGAGCAGGAGCTCGAGGTGATACTGAACGCCATGAAGACATTGAGTGCGTTCTTTCCGCTGTCAGGTGCGTAGATTCTCTGCAGCCGTTTTGGCTCTCAATCAATTGTGCCTTTTCAGGGGATAACGCTATGAAAATCGAGCAGGAGGCTGCCGAGGCGCGCCGCTCAGTTATCAGCTAAAAGCTGCTCCGTTTTCGCAGTGTATCGTACTAATTGCCGTCTAATCTTCGCACTGTATTTTTATGCATTAACTACCCATCGCAACTCTTAATGTACTTGTACAAGCACACGAATGTATTGCCCCTCCGTGTCAAAATCGGAAGAATCCCAGGGGGCATTCGTGGGATTCGGGTTGCCGTGCGGGGGCCGACATCCTTCAGCCATCCAACAGCGGGATGTTTAACAGAACAACCACTTCGAGTTGGGGCAACTTGGAAGCGAAGCATCAATCTTGGCTGTTTTCAGTAAGAACATTTGTTGCAACTCCCGCGAGAGTCCCATACCACTACTTATTTCATTGACAGTGACAGCCTGCCGTGAAAGTCACCACGACAAAACTTCACAATTAAAAGGTTAGGGACCGGATCAACGGCCACTGGCGCCCTCAGACTCACTTACGAGCTTTTCGACGCAATATCCTGCGAATTTTAGCTTGCCGGACGGCGGACTTGTACGTTGGAAACACTTGCCTGTCGGCGGCTCTCGTTGCACTGCTGCAGGGTTGCCGCAGACAAGAAACAGAAGCTATAGTTCCTGGATCCGGAGGTCCAGGTCTCCAATCGCTAATTGTGTCCAGTGTAGTCTTGATTCATCAGTGGGGTGACAGCCGCACCTCGACGATTAGCACCACGTGCAACAACATGTGATGAACACACAAGAACAATCAAACATTGCCGCGTCTTCATTTCACGCGTTTGCGCTTAAATTAAGAGCATTAGAAGTACACCAAATATTCAAAGACCATCCATTGCGATGCTGAATATAATAGAATCTCATAAAAGCTGAAAATACCCGTGTGTGCTACAATAGTCGTGCCAAACCACCTGGGCCTGACCTCAATCCTCGCATTCTCCGTCGTCATCTCCAGCAAACTCCTCCTCGAGCTCCAATAGCTCTTCATCCTCGAATGATAACTCGTCGTCCACGACATCATCAGCCATTAAGTCACCGTTGATGATCCGCGCTGGAAACATAAGCCGAATCTTGAGGCCGGTGCGCTCGCCCGTTGGTTCTTCGTCAACATCCATATGGTCATCTTCGTCCTCATCCTCTCCCTCCTCCTCCTCCTCCTCGTCACTGTTGCCTTCCTCCGCAGGTGGTAGTGGCTGGTACCACAACTCGAAGGCCATTCAGAATGCGACAAAGTTCATTGAGGACGGCGCACCTGTGACCCAGAGAAAGAGAAAAGCGACGGCGTCGTCGCCAGAGCTCACCCTGGAGGTGGCGCGGTTGCTCACCGGGACCTGTATTGTCCAGACAATCAACGAGATGTACCTCAACGGAGACGATGACAAACCGTGCGGCAAGTGCAGCCAGTGTCTCAAAGAACCAGCACCAGAGAAGCCTAAACGCAGGAAGTGCCGTAAAGCCGCGTACACGCCGGAATGGCCGCCGTCACAAGAGGAGAAGATAACCAAGGCACTGAAGCCATGGGTAGTTGGGCAGCTGAAGGAGGTCCGGAGTCGCTTGCTCGACGGGATGAAGAGTGGGATGGCGTCCCCGAGCTGCCTCTTTGACGATGACTGCATCGAGGAGCTCTTGACATGTCTGCACACCTTTGAACGCCCAACAGCCCGTCGATTTCTCAGATACTCACCCCCTTCGATCGGGTTATGGGCGAGAAAGCTCGAGAAGCCTTGGGCAATTTCTTGATGGTGCTGAAAGATGAAGTGCCGCGACAGAAGGCCCTGATGAAGAAGGCGGCAAAGAAGGGGGACGACAGCGAGGGAGAAGAGGGCGGGGACAAGGAGGAAAATGTGCCGAGGCGCAAGGAGGCCAGCCCCGTGGTATGGCATGACGGTACCAGCGTCGAGGTTCTCATCATCGACCGCGTCGTTGTCGTGCTCGCTGACGGCAAGGGTGTATACCCAGTCCGTTCTAGGATCAAAACCCAGTCGGCGCTGGACTTCCGCTTGTGCAACACCGAAGGAGGGAGTGGAAAATAATCATATTCACCATGTAATGTGTACGTCAAATTTCTAGCTAATTTGGGCGCCTTATCGCGTTTTTGCTGGCCCAGACGTTGAGCAGTAGGTGTAAGAGCGGGATACGATCGTTATTTGGCCAGAGGGTGCGGCATACGAGACCCTGAGCGTCGAAATCTCATGGAGGGAGGACGTATAAGGGGAGAGCACAGCATACCCAAAAAAGGCGATTTGATAAAAGGCGAGGTAGGGTTGCTAGGGCGCGTTCGACATCAGACTGTATATCGACGACATCTCCCCACTCAAAGAGGAGATACTACGGTCTGACTGCGGGAGACTATGTCCAGTGCAATCATTCCATATTTTACCACGCTCTGATTCGTTACTTTTGATCATGATTGCGCAATGCAATGCTTAGAAACCCTAGCGAGGGAGTGCGGCGCGCAGCGGCGCACGGACGAGCAGGCAGTATCCTTCTGTTCCATTCAATGATTCATTTTTTGCTCTTTGTGGAAGACGGAGGACCCAGGTCTGCCCGGAGGGCGGTGCTATTACTTATCCGTTCGCTTATGATTCGGTGAGTAAATGGATGAAACACAAAGATACATTACTTGTTTGTGCGTCGTGTGGCGGAGCCGGGGGAAGGGACATTCAATTCAACGATCAAGAGCAGGGTCGTGAAGTTGTTGGAAAGGCGTATTACTTACTCTGGTGCTCTCCCTCGGCGGGCATTCGTCTCCGTAGTCATCAAGCCTGGGGAAACCTAACTGCATGAAATCGTTCGAAAGGGGCGGAGATCCCAGCTGTCCGCGCGAGCTGTCGGTCGGGCTGAGATTATGCAGTGGTTCGAATACTTGGGTTGTGTTACTGTCTGAAATCATCAGGTATGTGGGGCGGAGGCTCGATTGTGGATTCGCGTGTGTCGGCTCCGAACGAAGGTTTGCATTGAAAACGTCCACCGAGTCTTGTTTACCGCGTGTTGTGTGCAGTGCATTGAATTCCTGGCATATGAAACCCTGAATCAAGTGAGTTGAGGCGACAATTTGGGGTTGGCTGAGTATGGCGAAGCTTTGACAGAGAGAATATTAGGAACGACCCAATTTATATCACGTCGGCGAGTCGGCACGGTCCCGAGAGTCGAGTACATATTCCTGCGAACGAATGAGGTGATCAGCCGTGAAGTTGCGGGTCTGTGGTAATGGCCCCGGGTAATGAGAGCTCAAATAACGGGAGTTTCGCAAGTATAGGGGCAATGGGGCATTGAGCAACTGGCGACCTCCTGGATGCGGCAAGTTAAAGCTGATTTTTTTTACCACAGGTGCAGTGTCCGGCGAGAGAAAGCTGTGGGCGTCCGGACTTGCATCGAGTCGGAAAGGGAGTTGGAAGGAAGAGAATAAGGAGAGAAAGCGGTGCAGCGATCAATCAAGGTCATCATCTGAACTTTGAACCGTGACCTCGCCGTCGAGCACGCATGGGTGTTCTCACACTTGCCTCTTGCCCTCTTGCCTCGATATGCAACTTGAATCCTATTACAATGGGCTTACATTCTACCTGGCGGATAAAAACGGAACACAGGTCAATCCCGTCGCTCCAGGGGTCCCGCACATGAATCTGGAGTCGGATGAGCCCGATGTTGTGCACGTAGGCGGACAGTATATTGCGTCGTGAGGTCTTAGTGATCTGACTTTGGTAGATTATTGCCGATATTGAAATCCTGGATCTCGATGGAAGCGGTCGCAAGGTCGGTGCTCTCCCTCGGTGAAATTAGAACTTGGAACCCACCACAACTCCACGAAGCCTTTATACATCGCTCACTGGCGCGTCGACGAACCCATGAACCTCCGATGCGAACTCCATGCCCAGCACCCCGATACGGGCCAAATGACCCTGGCTGTTCTTCTGCATATGGAGGCGGACAAACCTGGGCAAAGGTACACTTCCTCCCGAAACAAGCTGGGTGAGTACACTCCGGTCACATGTAGTTCTTTCTCAACAAAGAGATTCCCAGCACCACCGTTCAACAAGTACGCCATGCTCCAGGCAAGAGAAGGAGGCGAGTGGTGTTCAAGTATGGGTCTGCATTTGTTCACGAGGTCCAGGGTCGGTGATGTTGCGTATCCGAAGATACGAGGAAGACGAGCAGATGCACGCGTGCAAGATCGCGGATTCAACCAAGAGCGAGATCCCTCCCAGCACTGAGCCCGACATCGTTTTCAAATATCAATTCAAACACATCAATCGTATAGAACCAGCAGAATCATCGGCAGTTGGACGCACACGAGCGAAACGAGCCCGCGAAGAAATGGTGAGTTGCGCGCGTACTCCACTCTAAGACTCGCTGTTTCTCAATTTGTTGACGGATCAGAGCCTGGAAACACTGAGCCTCTCCGATCCTCCCAGTAAACCCCCTGCTCGGAAGAAGGCGAAAAAAGTGAAAGAGGTGGCTTCATCGCTGACTCTAAACCTCGCGCCACCTCCTACCGACCCGGAGGACCCCGAAGAACTCCTGGTGTGTTTCTTCTGCTTGAATTTCAAGTATTTTTTAACTGATCCCGCCGGAATTCAGCACGAGTTGGAAGAGGCGGACAAAGAGGAAAAAGAGGTGATTAAACTAGCCAAGAAGGCATTGCAGGTAGGTTTCAACACTTGAAGGAAGGAACTGGCAAACTGACTTGCGTTCAGAAAAAGCGAACGAATATTGCGGGCTTCAAAAAGTATCTTTGAGAAGCGCCAGCAGAAAGTTGTACGATTGTGTTTGCATCTTCGTTGTTGCCATGAAAGTTCTTGTATGTAATTCGTCCTCCAAATACAACATACTCCCTCCAACTCAATGATCTTTCCATGGAACGGCTCTGTATAAGTACACACTCGACCTCGGGATACGTCTCCTTATTAACCAACAGGGCTGTCGAGCGACTGGCGAGCACTGAGAGAGAGCAGAAAGCGGGGCAGCGATCAATCAGCCCCAATCAGCCCCTATCAGAATCTGAAAACTTTGAACCCCGCCATCGAGCACGCTCATGCCACACATTCTCACACTTGCTTCTTGCCCTCTTGTGCTTTCGATATGCTATCATACGATGGGATCGATTTCTATCTGCAAGACAGTAGTGGAACCCAGCTCAATCACTCGGTGCAGGAGATAAATCTGGAGTCGGATGAGCCCGATCTTGTCCACGTAAGTAGACACTATATTGCGTCGTGGTCGATCTGACTTTGGTAGATTATTGCCGATATTGAAATCCAGGACCTCGATGGAAGCGGTCGCAAGGTCGGTGTCCCTAGGTGAAATCAGAATCCACCATAACTCCACGAAGCCTTTATACATCGCCCACTGGCGCGTCGGCGAACCCAAGAACCTCCGATGCCAACTCCATGCCCAACACCCCGACACGGGCGAAATGACCCTGGCTGTTCTTCTGCATATGGAGGCGGACAAGCCTCGGCAAAGGTACACTTCCTCTAGAAACAAGCTGGGTGAGTAGATAATTCTTTCTCAAGTCTTTCATAACAAAGAGGTTCGCAGTACCACCGTTCAACAAGTACGCCATGCTCCAGGCGAGAGAAGGAGGCAAGGGGCGTTCAACTTTCCTCCAATTTATTCACGAGGTCCAGGTTCTGTGACGCTTCGCATTCGACGATTCAAAGAAGAGGAGAAGATGCACAAGTCCAAGATCGCGGATGCTGCCGACGGCGAGATTCCCTCCAGCACCGAGCAGGACATCATATTTCAATATCGATTCAAGCACACGAATCATGTAGAGTCATCAGCAGTTGGCCGCAAACGAGCGAAACGAACTCGGGAAGTGAGTTGCGCACACCCTACTAACTGGTTGCAATGTTAATTGATGACGTCCAGAGCCAGGAATCGTCCGGCCTGTCCAATCCTCCCAGTAAACCGCCATTTCGCAAGAGAGCGAAAAAGGTGAAAAAGGTGGTGTCGCCATCAGCTCAAAACCTCGCGCCGCCTCCGGCTGGCAATACCAACGTGAATGTTGATGAACTCCTTGTGTGTTTCTTTTGTTTGAACACGAAATATTTCTCGATTGATCCCACCGAATTCCAGCACCAGTTGAAAGAAGCGGACAAGAAAAAGAAGGAGGTAGTCAAGCAAGCACGGGCGACGTTGGAGGTAAGTTGTGTCCTTGATTTCTGGAATCATCAACTGACTTGCATCCAGCAAACGCACAAGGACACGGCGGTTTTGCAGGAGTATCTTGATCAGGGCCAGTAGGAGAGCAGCAAAGTGCACGGTTGTGCATGTATGAAACCTTGTAAATATGCTCAAAATATAACATACTCCCCTTCCAGCTCAATAATCTTGTCCACGGCACGCTTATACGACGCACCAGACTCCAGCAGCTCCGTATACGCGTACAGCTTCGGATACGTCTCCTTATTGAGTGGACCAATGGGCCCGTCGATCGGCTGGCGTGCAACGAGGAGGGGGAAGCTCATCATGATGTCCGCGCCGGTGAGCTGGGCGCCGCACAAGTATGGCCCTCCTTCAGGCGCCGAAGCGATCTGGGTTTCGAGGAATTCGAGATGCGTGCGGAAGTTGGGGGTGACGAGCATGGCGTTGATCTGGGCGGCGATGCGAGAGATTATGGGGCGGACGAAAAAGGGAGCGGGTGCTTTCTTCATGGCTGGGTTGACATGAATGGATCGAAAATTAAAACGAACGGAGGCGGATAGACACACCCATGGGGATCAGCGCCATCGTCATCATGGCGACGAGGGAGCCCTCGGTGTAGTGCATGAAATATCGGTAGCGGCTCCACGCCTCGGTCTCGCCGTCGAATTTGCCTTCACAGCCGTCGCGCCACCGTGAGGGTACGAGTCCGTGCCGAGTCCCGCCAAAGTGATCCAAAAGATACTCGGCGATGACAGCGGACTCTGCTATGGTCCTGTCGCCAATAGTGATGAGGGGTGCGTGGCCAAGCGCGTGGACCTCCTTGAGCTCGGGAGGCGCCAGCATGTTCTCCTGGCGTTTGTAGCGTTTGATTTCGTACGGGATGTTGAGCTCCTCCAGCAGCCATAGGAGGCGTTGGGAGCGCGATCTGTCGAGCCAGTGGAGTGTAACTTTGGGAGCAGTCTCAGCCATGACGGATATTGCAGGGTGGAACGCGTATTAAATTGCAGAAGCATCCGCAAGTTGTCGGATCATGTTCGAGTTTGTTGCCGCTTGCTGCCCGGCCCGTGCCCGGATTGACACGAGAAGGATAGTAAGGTGACTGAAGCCATGTCTTTCCTTCCATTGTCCAGCCTCGAATGGGTGGACGACGACTCGACGACGACGGGCGTCAAGATGGGTGATATACCAATTGCAAGTTGTTACGCCGAACTTGCGGCCGCTGATGCCTCCGTGCCATCACCAAAGCTCCTCTTTCCTGTTTCTGCCATGTGAAGCCGAATCTTCGGACATATGGCCTCTGATTCCCTCTGATTTTCGTCCTCTCTATGCCCTATGCCCTCCTGCTCTACTTGTAGCTTGATTGAATCCTACTTCACCACCTGGCAACTATTAGTACCCGCGCCTCCGAGTGGTGGGTGCATTCAACTTCGATAACAATAACTCATGCTTAAGAATCATCGGCGGCTGCTGAAGGCTGGCTTCCCCCCTCTCACAGCCGGTGGTACCATGTCCAGCCCAGAAGCACCCATGTCCCACCCGTCGGTGAACTGTGCGTCGTCTCTCTCGGGCTAATATACATCTGTTGACTGGCGACATTGTGGCATTAGCACCATCCCCTTGGTGCGTACATAGAGATCCGTATACCATCTCCAACCCCGGATGATTAACTTTTGGCTCGGTGTTTGCAGTATGTGGGGACAGTAATGAACTGGATGCTACTCGGCGCACTTGGCGTGCAAATCTGTACGTCTGCATTGCGCTACGACTCCTCTGGTTAAAGATCCGCTCGACAGACATCTACTTTCTCGCCTTCCCGCGCGACCGTCCTTTTATAAAAATCCTCGTCGCGCTTGTTGGTGTTGCGGAAATATGCCAAACGATGGGCGATAGTAGAGTATAGATGCATTCACTCGCCCCAGCGCTGTGCTAATCACCGTCTTCAAGGACACGGCGAAGATATTTGGCGCGCAATGGGGCGATGCTAACGCCCTTGACGAGGTCGGGTGGGCTTTTTTCTCTGTTCCCGTGCTGGGGTCCCTGGTGGCCTCCGTCGGGCAGATTTTCTTTGCCTATCGGATCCATGTTATTGGGCAAAAGGCGCTGATCGTGCCTGCTGTAATTATAGTGGTGAGCTTTAATCTATCCTTACGTTCATCATATCTAACCATTCGTAGGTCACAGCATTTCAACTGGGCGCAGGGATTTGGACGGCCATCCTCATATGCCGCGCCGGCCACTTCTCCCAGCTTAAAAACCTCCACCCACCAATCGTATGCTCCTGCATTTACATTTGAGTAAAGTCTGAAATTCATCGCAGGCGTGGTTATCCGCGACAGCAGCCGACGACCTGCTCATTGTCGCTGGTACGGTCTTCTACATCTTGAAAGCGCAAGAGCCTGGATTCCGCCACACGCGTGCCATATTAACGCGCATAATCAAGGTACCTTTTCTTTACATATGTGTTCTCTGAGTTTCAAATACCGAAATTCTAGGTGACAGTAACCACTGGCGTCCTCTGCGCCGTCTTTGCCATCATCGACCTCGTCCTCTTCGTGCACTTTGACGGCAACAACTTTCATTTGGGCGTGTGCATCTGGCTCTCAAAGCTCTACTCGAACAGCATGCTCGCCATATTGAATTCAAGGGCGAGGATCGTTCATGATCCCGAGGGTATGGTTGCGTCGGATATTAGTCTCGGGGTCAGTGTCAGTGCGTTGACGACGACGAAGACGACGAGGGAGAGGCGGCGGGACGAGACGAATACGGGGCTGGTTTTCCGGCCGTCGATGACTGAGCATGAACATGAATCCAGGTCGGTGCACTCTGACTTTTTGGAGAAGCGGGTGAGCGAAGGGTCGTATTAGTTTTCTGTAGCCACCAGCTTTAGTAGCAGCATTGTTATTCTCTATTTCGCTGTGTTGTTCCCTGTCGAGGGAGGTTCAAAGATCGCGGTGGAGATTGGGTACCTCCGTGGCATAGTATTTGAATCAAGATTCAATTGCACGCTAAGCTTACTTACGGCAAGGTTCTTCTTCGACTTCTTGTTGAGCATGATGCATCGTACGCCGTCGGGAACCTCGAGTCTTCTTTGGTAGGCTTCGCCGGTGTCCAAAAAGAAGGAAACAAGGTTTGCGTGCAACCCAAATCAGATTGGATAACCAGTTATTACCCACGGTTGATTTGGCTGAATGAATACGCCTTGCGGCCAACCATCCACATCAAGGGCCGGGGGACGTCGGGCTGCGGGCATATCATTCAATTCAAGGCAAGGCGATGAAATATCATTTCTGCCCGGACCTTGCTAAAGCTATGAGCGAGTGCTTGATAGCAATGATAGTTTTTTTTGCCACAAGTCCGAGCGGTTGCCAACAAGTGCTGAGAAACAGGCACTTACGTTGATCAAAATTGAACATGAAATTCCATTTCGGGCACGGTTCGGGGGTTGGTTAATAGGTTGTCGGAGAAGATAGGATACGATGCTAGTTGCCGGTGCTAACAGGACCCACTTCAGGGTTGAAATGACTTGAAGGGACACGTGCGGGGTGGATTTGAGATATCTAATCTCCACCGCCGCCAGTATCGGAGAAATTCTTCTCTTGTGGTCGCTCCATTCCATTATTCAGAGATCCGAATTCTGCCGAATAAGAGCGCTAATCGATATCTAATCTCCGCCACTGCGAGTTGTCGGTTTGAAGGTTTTGGCAAGCCAGCCTTGGATCAGGGCTGCGAGTTGTGGACCACGGGTCATCAGCGAGCAGGAAGAGTCGGCCAAGGAGTGCATACATGTGGTCCGTAAAGGCGGCGTAGTGGAGCGGTTTGCACTCCTTGGAGCTGCTCACGGAGTGATAATGGACAGTGAACAGATAGCGATATGCCTCGTTGTCTCGCTGGGCTTTCCTTTTACGGGAATTTACCTTCTTGCGGTCGTGGAAATACGCCACTTGAATGTCCGGAGTGGGCGCGTTTGTATGTCCGCTGTGATGCCTCTGTGCCGGCTGTGATGAATCCCCGCTCGTCTGTGTCAACTCGGACTCGGAGCTTACTTGTACTTGCAAGCGACGCGCTTGCCAGTGGTCTCGACCAAAAATGCTGCGTATGGGCTGTGTAGGTCCATGTGTGCCTGAATTTCATTTCATTTTGCCCGCGTCCCTCCGTGTCGACATCGGTTTTATTCGGGCAGTCTGAATGCATTTAACGGACCTTGTTGGCACGCTTGTGGGTGGGCGTGCGCGAAGGGATGATTTCACCGCTTGTAATTGCCAATCTTGTTCGTTGCACTTCCACCCCGGAATCCGGAAGACCAGCATGTGACTTGCTCGCGAACTTGAAAGTCCATTTGCGGTCGGCTCCATACCCACGATTTTTGATTGACACCGAGCGACAGAATATGCAAACGCCGCTGTTCAAATTCCATTTGGACCCACTTGAATGTCCGGCACGTTTGTTAGGTATCACTCGTCTCCATTGCACGTCAGGTCGGACCTTGATGAAGGAGTGAATATTTCGGTGCGGCCTGGAACTATTCTCGAGCATCCCGAATTTGTTCGTATTGGAGTTGTCGTGAGAAAGGAACGCAATAGAACGTGCCATTTAGCGAATAGACACCGTCATCAATGACGACGTTATTGACGAGGACGAAAATCTGTATTCCTCGCAACTGGGAAGGCTTGGGAAGCAGTGGGAAAGGGCAGGAATGGGCCGGGTCGACACCGTGGAACGTCGGCTGGTACGACCCGGTGCGAGTGGTGGAAGCAGATGGAGATAAGTCAGTCGGTAAGTTCGGCGATCGAGTGAGTTACCTAACAGGTTGCCGTGTCTCGGCTCGTAGCACCGACAAGCTTTTTTCATGCTGCCTTTTGCCTTCGCGGTTCTGGCATTTCTCGACGCTGCAGTAGCTAGCTGCAGTACGTATCGGCCATGGATAAGGTCAGAAAATGGTATAGTCTACTCGAAAAGAAGGAAAAGAAGGAGATAAATACTGACCGATCTGCCCAGTGGCTGACTGATATGGAGTTTGTATAAGACAAAACAAGCTGTCTCCTTTCTTCCCGACCCGCCTCGTCCCACTTTCCTCTTCTCCCTCGCCGCCGTACCTTCTGCCGCACGACCCGGCCTTTGTTTTCGTTCCCCGCCTAGTCGTTGCCGTCGTTTGTGGATACCGCCCGCACCACTAGTCGCCTAGGTCCATTGAGTTATCTCCCCTCTACGGACCCGCACTTTGCGACCATCACTCGCCCTACTCTGCGTTACATCATTACAGCGTCAGTTTTTCAGCCAGAGCAAAACAAGCAAAAGGTCAGCTGTTCACTTCAATCTCCGGCTGCCTGCTCAAACTTAACTTTAGCACCAGCCTCTCTGATGCTCGCGACGCTTTCCATGTCCCCTTCACTCGACTTTCGCGACTCCAATTCAGCGAGCTCTCCTCTACCTCTCCTTCCCCGCCGCTCGCCTTCTGCCAGCCGCAGTGTCCCTACCACTCCGCCTAAACCCAGTCCAATAAAACTCGTCGTACAAGGCGCGACCCCGCCCGAGGATCCACCAGAGACCGAGAGTTCCTCCTCCTCTTCATCCTCGTCCAGTGGCCGTCCCACCATCCGTCCCAAACGCGTTCGGGGCGTCCGTTCTCCAGAGCGGAGCGCCCCTCCTCCCGTGTTTCTCGGTCGCCAAGGTTCAGAGCCCGACGATACCGCAGCCACGCCTCGTCCATTGGTCTACGCCCCAGCGTCCGGCCACCTCCGTGCCCTCTCCACATCCCGCATTCCTTCAGCCTCTTCCCCGCCAAAGGACAACGAGACACCTCGCGTCATTCGCAAAAAGTCTGGCGAACCCATAAAATCCTCTCTCAAGTCCTCGACGCCAAAGATCCGCGGCTCGCTCACCGTCGTGCTAGGAGGGCCGGGGAGTATAAGCAAGAGTGAGCCCAACACACCTACCATCACGCGTTCCCGGGTACACTTTGACGCCCAACTCGAGCACGTCAAGCTCTTCCTCGCCGAACAGAAGCCGCTTGCCGTCAGCCGCGATGGCTCGCCCACTGACGACACCAGCGGAACAGACGGCGACTTTCCTGACTGGATATTCGGCAAGGGGACGAATCCCAAGGGGCGCCTTGACATGCGCGTCGATGTCCCGCCTGCGGTGGGCGAGGTTGACGTGAAGCTGCGGACGCTGACGCTCAACGAGGATGAGACCGCCGTTGTGGGTACCGTGGCTGTGCGCAACCTCGCATTCGAAAAGTGGGTTGCGGTACGGTTCACGTTTGATGGGTGGCAGACGACGAGCGAGGTGACGGCGCGTCATTCGAGCTCGCTACCCGGCGGCGAGGTGGACCTGTTTTCATTCACGATACGACTGAATGATTTGCTTGCACGCATCGAGGGGAAGGAGATGTTGCTTGCTGTGCGGTTTACCTCTGCCGGCCGCGAGATGTGGGACAACAATGGAGGAGGGAATTACCGTGCGACGTTCCGACGGGCGCCGAGGGAAGAGGAAAAGAAGAAGGGTGAAGCTGCCGAGGACCTACACAGTCGGCTCGAGCGCGTCGTCAAGGTGCAGGACGAGACGGCCGACAAGTTCAAGGCTGGTGGGTCACTTGCAAAGCGGTATGACTTTGGAGTGGCGGCGCGGATGCCATGGCGGCCTTCTGCCACTGTGCAACATCACACTCGCGCTCAGTCGCATCCCGTTATTGACAACCCCAGTCCACCTAGCATGGTCCCGTGGCCACCGCAGCGCAACTCGGTCAAGGCCAAACCCCCCCTTGGATCACCTCGCGATACGGGTGAAGACCTGTCCTTCCGTCCTGCTCCGTACGTCCCGTCGGACGACTCGGACGAAGCGCCGTTTGCCTTGCCTCAGCAGCGCCATCACCAACGCGGATATTTTGATGTTCCGCTGCGGGAGCGGGATTTTGGGTCCTTGAGACGAACGCCGCCGGGAACACCGAGGATGTTCCGTGCGTTGGATGATTCAATGGCGACGACGCCCATGGGGACGCCCGGGGGTGGGAGATTCAATTCGTTCCCGCCGCTAGAACCTGCTAGGGTTGGTCTCGGCCTCGGGATAGGGCCAATTGGATTTGATCTCGATGGGCGGCTCCTCAAACCTGGGAGTAGCGAGCTCAGCACGCCCGCATTCAGCAGTAGTGGGACGTCGCCTGTGAGCCCGCTGGACTTTGAGGACTTTGGCCAGATGTCACCGGTGCCGGGGAGCGCGAGCCCGAAGACCTATCATAATTTCCTGGATAGGTGTGTTGCATTACCTGTTTTTTTTTGGACGACACTGATTGCACTCGTGCAGGTTTTGTTTCTACACTGGGCCCGAGATTCAAGGACTTCCACGCACGCAGTCAGTGTCGAGCGTGGAGGAGCTTCTTTCCGCTGCATCGACGTCGCCCCGATTGCAGTCTCTTGCGCAGCAGCAACAAAATCCCCAGTCTCAGACGTTCGATGGCTGGAGAAGCAGCGGGAGTAGTGGCGAGTCTACACCCATCGCTTCGCGCTCTGAGACGCCAGTCGCTGCCTAGGGTTTCGATTTTTGGTTTCTGGGTTTCTTTCTTTGTGAATACTATCATCCATCCATCCCCTTTTTTTCCTCTTATTTTTATGGTCTCTACACACGCGACAGATTCACGAAATTCATCCCCCCCACCTTGTAAAACCACCCCATCCACCCATCCACTTTTGGACATTCACTCCATCTTCATCCTGCTCCGGAAGCACTCCGCTGCTATCCCCGTGCAGATTGTGTGTACTACCGCCCTCCATTCATCCGATCTTTGTACTCGTAGTTTTTTTTATCACACCACGACCCCCCTCGAGCATACACACGACCCACATTTGTACGAATTCGTTACATTACATTTGCATGGAGTATTTACCTGCGCGGATATACATAGAATAGACACGGCACAGCCTACTTTTGCGTTCCTTGAGCTTGATGGGGAAAGTCAAGTATGTACGGAGGAAGGTAAATAGCGAGCGGATCAAATTCAATTGGTTCGGTGGCCGCACTCTTTGTACAAGGCTGAACGGAGATTTCCTGTGGTTTCAATCGTCGGCGAGCACCGAGTGGAATAAATTGTGAGGTGAAGTTTGCAATTGAAACAGGTCGCGTAGACGCGGAGTACTCCGAGCGAACGAGTCCAAGGTGCCTACTGAATCCAATAAGCGACTCAATATCGGTACCCTCCACCTCCACCGCCGCCACGGTTGCTGCGGGGGCCCCACCGGCTTTGTCGGCCGCCCCCATCATGGCGTCCCCAGTCAGGGTCCCCTGCAGCACCGCCGTTACGACCACCCCACGAATTGTTGTTGTCTTGTGGTGGGTACATGTCCTCCTGGGAAGGCAGCGCCTGTCGTTCCGAAGCGCCGAACCCAGGGATCATATCCTCGCCAGGGCCGTCCCCACGGGCTATCCGACCAAAAGCGTCTTCACTTCCACCGCCACGAGAGTCCTCCTCGCGGCCCCACCACGCACCGCCCCCGCCTCCACTGTCGTCGTTGCCAGCACCTCCAAACCCGGGAGGATAATCACCTCCAAATCCAGGTGCGAGCTCGTCCTCTTCCTCATCCTGGCCCCCATTATCGACCACATCCGGAGGCTTCTCCCCTCCGCCTGAAAACACACTCGACGCGTCTCCAGGTCTTTCTCTGCTCCAAAAGCGTGTAGTGTGGTCGTTGGAAGCGCTCGCGAGAAGATGCCCTAATGGGTGGAATGCGAGGGACCAAACGTTCGAGTCGTGTGCTTGGGAGAGGGTGGCGCGTGGTGGGGCGGCGGGGTTTGTGATGGAGGGTTCGGGGGTGCCGAGGTCCCAGTGTAGGACGGCGCCTTCGGAGCCTCCAGAGACGATTATTGGGTGTACGGGGTGCCAGGTTACCGCTGGAATTTGTTGTTAGATTAGAAGATGAGTGTAGCAAACGAAACGACTTACAGCAGACTTCCTTCTTGTGGCCCTTGAAGACGCGGAACTCTTTCATGGCACGAATGTCAAACACACGGACGGTTTGGTCTCGGGAGGCGCTGGCGACCATATCTCCCTTTGGGGACCAGGAGAGGGCTTGGATGGTGTTTTTATGTTGGTGGCTGATGGAGGGGTTAGAAATGAAAGTGAAGCAGAATAAAACATACAGAGTCGAGAGCACCGTTCCTGTACGAGGATCCCAAAACTTGATGTCGTTGTCCTTGCTCCCAGATACAAGAAGACCCTTTGTCGGGTGCCATTCGACGCATTTGACATCCCAGCCGTGGCCAGTAAGAACGTTCTCTACGCGCCGTTCTTGGAAAGACCATATCCGTATACTCGAGTCGTCGCTGGCAGTCGCGAAGCGCTGGTCATCGGGGCTGAAACTGAGTCCTCGAATGGCTTCGTGCTGGCTTGATCCCTGCCATGCCGCCAAATTGTTCATATTGGGCTCAAAGTACTTGATCGTTCCAGATTTGTCGGCCGACGCGAGATATGCGCCAGAGTGGGTAAAGGTCATGGTGCAGATGGCCGTGTCGTGGGCTTGGAGGATGGTTTCAAAGTTGAATGTGAGACCATTCCAGAGCGTGAATTCGCCGCTCGTCGAGCCGGTGAGTACGCGCCGGCCTTCGGGTGTCCACTACGAAATATTAGTTTAGGCGTAGGAGCAATGGCTGTTGGCTTACGGTGACTACGTTGACTGGACATCGAACTTTGTTGGTAGACGTGTGCACAAACTTGGTACACAGAGAAGTGGACGCGTTTTCTGGGTAAGCTTTTGGGGGCAGCAGCTGGAAGAAGAGATTTATTCTTTTCGTAGTGAAGGACAAGGAGGTCTTCGTACGTCGATAATATATGGAGGACTAGGCCGCAAGTACGGTACATACCCATGACTTGGACGCAATTTGCGCAGCTGTCCAAGTGAGGAGAAGGAACGTAGCAGACGAAAGCAATCTTACCAGAGCCCAGCGTCCAAGACTACCATTGTAATCCACCGTCCTCCGGGGACGCGTCTTCTTTATCGGCTTTCCTTCTGCAAATTGACGCGCATTTGCTTCGAGCTCCTGCATGCGCGTGGCATCGTCGATGGGTGGTGGTTGAGGCGCGGAAAGATAGCGCGACGGGGTCCATTCGACGTGAGGCACGGGGGCAGGATGAGGGACGGCTCTTTGGGAAAGTAGCACCGGAAGGGATGCAGCCATGTTTGGCAATGTTTCATTCGGGGGGCTTCGTCGTTCTTCTCGACCGGAGATAACAGATTCCGATTGGCACTAAGAGTTACGTACAACTGCCTTTTCCGTCTCACACACAACGGCCTCGAGCATCTGCATCAGGGATCAACGGAAAACGGCTCTCCATTCCTGCAACCAATTTAAAAGGGGTTCTTGTCGACTAGATAACTATATCCACTCATCCTGTCAAGCCCCTTCTGATGGGCGCGAAGCCTGGCTCAGGATCGCGGGGCTAATTTTGAAGTTGTTTCACAGGGCGTTCCCGCACTTCCACCGTCCAAAAAATCAGAATCAAGATTGCAACAGCGCAAGGAACTCCCGCATCTGCTTCGATTTTCCATGCATTCCAACAGCCGCAGCGTGTCCAGTCTTCCCCTGGAGTAGATACCTCCCGATTGGGTTTCTCAGGCAGACCGGCTACTTTTGCCTTGTGTGCCCCATCCGGGAATTGACCCATTTGCCTCGCCTCATGGCGATAACTGATGTGGAAGATCATCTCAGATTCACATACATACCTGCGAGTAACTATAATCTCGGTCTGCTGATCGAGTTCCCAGCACGCCTCTTCCATCTTGCCAATGCTCTCCTCGCCCGGTGCCCTCAGGCGAGACTCTGCAGCGGCCTCGAGCCCAGTGCAATACCACCACCATGTTTGCCTTGTTCTATCCAAGTAGTATCCCTAATTAGAACCCTTTCTAGTATCCTTCTCCCAGGATCCCACCGCCAGCGGAGACCCACAGAAAGCACCACCATCGAGCACCAGTTGGTCATTCCTCGTGCAAATGCATTTGAAACTCACCAGGGTCGGTCAGGATGAATCTCCAAGACTCCCACCAATACAATCGTTCCCTGAACCTCCCAGGAATTTGAAACAACACGATGGCCATGATGTCAGATTTCGTCTCTTGCAGCGCGACACTGGGCTCATTTGTTATCCCAGCCACACTCGCCAGCGTCCTCCAGGAAACACTACCGCGACGATCGCGTCCCCGACGTTAATATCATCTACGCTTCAAACTTGAAAGATAGCTGACCATATATTAGGCTCCCCAGCGCACATATTCGCTCCCGTCGGCCAAAACTCTTCCCGCTGAAGTCCGAAACACTTCCCTCTTTCACTTGGACTTGCCACTGATTGTGGCGTGTATTAGCCCGCTCCGCACTCCTCTCCTCGAGAGACACGCACATCGCCTCAAGGACAACACTCGTCTCCTCGGGCTCCTCCACCGCACTCTCCGCCATCCCCGGACGATTTACCCCCCGGTTGGGTGAAACAATACGACCCAGTTTCTCAACGCCACTTTTATGTGAATAATTGCGGCGATACACTCGGAGAATTCCACTGATATACACACCACAGGTGGACACTGCAGTTCCCCGATCAACCTGGTCCCATCCGTACAGAGACGAACAATACTTGCGCGAACACGCTCCGCGGCGACGCGATAAACCGCAGACAGTCCGGCGGCATAGCTCTGCAACCTCTCCCCCCGTCATAAAGGCACCCCTACAACAGACCGACGGCCAGCCACCCCGCAAGAAATTACGAGTCGTACCCGCCGCCGCTGCCAACTCGCCAGAGATTCGGCCCGTATCCTCCGCACAGGACGACATTACGGTATGTCGTAATAAAGCAATACGCCGCTGTTACTTCAAGGATGGTTGATTCCATATATGTTCTAGCGCGAACTGGAACTTCTCCTGCGCCGAGATTTCTCTTTCCCCGGCAAGTACTGCCACGCGGCGACTACCGCATCTGCCGCAAACCCTGGACTAACCGTCAAGGGGATCGGAATCCTTGGCCTCCCGCTCAGCGAACGCGACGCACGTTTGGTGCAAGCGGTGATCTCAGAGTCAACAAGCGACAAGCGACCAGTGGGAAATGTGTGGGAACTTGATGCAAAGGATGTCGAGTGCGGCAACCCCGCGTGGACGACGTATCTCGAGGAGATTGTGTTGAAGGATATCTGGAAGAAGCTTTCCCCGCATTGCAGTCGACCGCGGCTCGAGCTGCAGAGTCTGCTTTTGTGGGAAGCTACCGTTGAGTAAGCAGCTATGTTTCTGTTTCGGGAAACATAAACTGATCCTGGTCGCAGCATCTTGGAATATGAATGGTGGATTCTGTGTTCGCATCTCATCTGTCTTGACGCTGATTCTCTGTGACAGCACTGTGAACCCGGTGCGGAAGACGGCTGAATTCGGGACCATCCATGTCATCCTCCCTTCGCTCTACACCGGCGGGCATGTCCAACTATCATTCGCCGGCTGCTCAGAGAGCTACGATCTGTCTGCGACGTCAAGGTTAGCCGCACCTGTTGGATTGTATCAAAATCAGTGCCAATGACCATCTTTAGTTTCTCGACTTCGTTCATCGCGTGGTACCATGGTGTAGACTGCTTGATCAAACCTGTCGAATCTGGGCGCCGTCTCGCACTGTCGTATCGCCTCGTCGCCATTGACGACCAACGACCTCAACTGCCCACTATGCCAGAGAAACTCGGCGAACTAAAGCGATTTCTCCGACAGTGGTCCGATATCCAAGAATACGAACCAGATGCCGCGCCCAGCATCATCGCATACCCTCTCCAGCACGAGTACCGTGACAACGATCTACGGGCGGACACACTCAAGCTCGAAGATAGGCACCGCGTTATTCACCTGAAATTCGTCTGCGACGAGCTTGGCTTCCAGCTCGGGCTTGCGACACTGGACGACCATCTCATCGGCACGGCAGACGAGGCGTCGACGACGCGCGATGGACAGGGGAGACCGAGGATGCTTAGGGTCAATACCCGTCGTTTGACGATCAAGGAGGTCTTTGACTTTGATGGGGTGGCTCTTCCGGGGCTCACGAAACTGGAGCTCAAAGAGTCTGACCTTGTCAAGTCGGTTCTGGCTGCCGAGTCTGCGCCGGATCTTGTGGTGTACGACGCCAAGGTGAGTTCCTTGTTGTGGGACAGGGACAAGTACCTGACCCCTATCTTTCCAAAGGACCCGCACGTGATCGAATTCCGTAAGCACCTCCCTACGATTTTATTCCTTATCCTTATTCGCGACAGACCACTACCGTACAGTAGTTGTGCTTTATGAACGACGCCGCACAGTGGAGGCCCTTTTGCACACACGCAAGGCGTCTTACGCATTGGAGCGGCTCTACAACGTCGACCGCCAAGCACCGTCTCCGGTCGAGCGCAAGATTGTCGCATATGTCGTATCGTCTCTCTACAGGCAACAGCCGTACAACTTTACTGCTCAAACCGCGCTTGCGGAGATTGCCCTTGGCTGGAACGATTGCAAGATGTGGGTCGACACTGTCCGCAGTACATGCTCCCATGGCTCGTTGATCTCCGCCCTCGAGTCGATCCGATGGCTCGATGCATGGAAACAGTTCTCATTTCCTGAGATCCGTGAAAGGTGATCTCATCCTTTGCTTATGGTTCTTGGGCTGACATATCTCAGCATTGAATACTGCTGGACGACCAAGGGCGTCAGAAAGTGCCTCGAGTTCTTCATTGAGGTTGATGAAGAAGCGCTACTCTCGCTCGAGCCCGAGTCGAAACGAGACGGCGTGTTGCGATGGTTGACTGAACTGCTTCTCAAGTCCCTCGACACTATGCAACATTTGGAGCGAGAGATGGCTCCCTTGTTCATTGCCCTGATACGCAAGAAAGGGATCACATTCTTTTGGAGTGTGTAAGTCCAATACAGTTTGCTTCCATCTTCTGTGGGCTCAAGTATACTTGTCAGTGTGATCGGTCCTGTCAATCGCATCCCGAATGCGTACGATTTTTGGGTCGAGTTCCTTCGGTCTGTCCACGCCGCGCGGCCTGAATGCGTCAAAAGCGACGAAGACGCCCAGATATTCGAGGGCCTTGTGGACGAGGGCTTGGGCGCGACCTTGAGTGATTTCTCGCTCATCGTTCGATCTGGAGATATCTCGCTGCGTCACCGCCGCCTTTCGGAAATCATCGACCTCTGTCTATCCATCCGCCGACTTGACATGTGTCGGCGCGTCCTCTTCCTGACAGTCCCCCGTGACCACGGCTCGGATTGGATTCCGGATATCATGAGCCCGCTGTACGTTCCCCCGCTCCGGCGCACGCTGCGCGACCACTCCATGGAGGTTTACCACAAACCCTTTTGTGATTTCTTCCGCGCTGTGATCGGAGCGTACCTCCACCACGTCCTTGGTCCGTTTCAAGGCAAAATGCGTCACATCACCGGGTCGTGCAATGTCTGTGCTGCCCTCGACGAATTTGTCCTCTCCCCAAAGTTGAGGCAGGCGCATTTTGTTGGTGCCAAGACACACACAGCCCATCTGCAGACCCATCTCACAGGGACCTCGGACATCCTATCGTTCTACCCCATCACAGACCCCGGCGTCGTAGGCGGGAACGTCCTCATTGTCAACAAGGAGCAGAATCCCGACAAGGATGTGCCGTGGCTGTCGCGCAAGGATCGGGCCATCGAGTTCCTCGGCACCATAGGCGATTTCCCTACCATCGAGCGGGTCGTGGGCACGCGCTACAATGATGTACTTCTTGCGCTTGAAGGCAAAGGTCATTTTATTCATCTTGAGGACGGGTCTCGCGTTGGGAATCAGATGCCCGGACGGGGTATTGCTATTCATCATTTGGTGCAGGGCCGTTGGATGGCCACGAGTCTCACGGACGCAGGCTCTTGAATCTCTTGTTTACTCTCTTTTTGGGCTACATAATCCTTTGGCACGCACTGTACAATAGACACTGGCTCCAGTTGTATCGTTGTTGTACTTCTTTGTTACTCAATACGGACATGTGACAAGTTACCCAAGTGGAAATTGTACGAACGAAGTGCAGTGGTAGTTCTACAGTAGATCTTTCATGCTATTCCACTATCAGTCTCCAACATCTGCCGAGCCGATTCGTGCCGTGGCGTTAATCTCATTCTAAACGGCAACGGTGTGCGTCCCGAAGCACCCTCATACTCTTGCAGCGAAATAGGCTCCTCCGGGACTTCGTGAAAAGTAAATGCCCTAATGGTCATTTGTCAGCAAGGTTAAGACGAAATGATTTCCACTTGCCACAACAGTCCGGAGATGGCGAGCCAGAGCTCTCGTTCGGCCAAAGCCAGCCCGGGGCAGATGCGCCGGCTGGAATAGAATCAGTCAGCAATTCGAGACTTGTGTATGAGAACTTGCCCGGCCCCAAACGTCCAATGGTCCCTCTTCATTGGGTCACGTAGTTTGGAAGACGCGGAACAGCTTAGGTCGTAACCCAGGTAGCGGTCTGGGTTGAAGGTGAAACTGGTATTTCTTTAATAAGCAATGGAAATCGCGAGAAAAGAAGAAACCCACGCGTCTGGATATCGCTCTTCGTTGTGGTGAATCGTCCAGCAGTTGAGGACTATAACCGTGTCCTTCGGAATGAACTGTCCATTATATGTGAAATCAGCTGTGGAGTAATGTGGTGTCGGGATCCAGAACGGAGCATGGACGCGTTGAACCTTGGGATAATGTTCAGACTCATGGAAGAGGAGATGCACCATACTCACTTCCTTGATGATAGCCCTAACGTAGGGCATATCCTTCTCATCCTCCATTGTTGGTAAGCGCTCTCTGCCCACCACACGATCAACTTCTTCGTGTGCAGCAGCGGCAATCGACGGGTGGGTCGCCATAAACGCGAGGAACCACTGCATTATGCCTGATATCTGATGACGGTGAGAAACCGAGTGTAAAGTATGCATGTCAGTTACCGAATGTACGCCACCGAACGCGAACGCGATGGCAAGCCCGAGGATATCCTCAAACTCCACGTTTTCTTCGTGCCGTGTCTCAAGGAGGCTCTTGATGAGGCAATCCGGAACGTATTCAGAGTTATCGAGGCGCGCTTGCATTTCCTGTATCATTCCACCATACACCTTGGTGAAGTCGTTCTTGAGATGCAACCCCCGAGTGCGGGACCGAGAAGGAAGGTATTGTAAAGGCTTGACAAAATCCACGGGATTCGACATGGCGCCTGGAATGTAAATCATCTTGAAGGGTAGGGGTTGTGGAACGTACTGGTGATATCGTCGAATTCCATAACCCAATGTTGGATCCGATGTAGCAGCGGGTCACATAGCGACGAGGTCCGTTGTCCGAATGTAACTCGGAGCATGTTACTGCCAATGGGATTACAACAAAGTTGTGGGTGCCAGAGTGAACTGCTTACTTGAGTGTGAAACGGACAGTAGGTAGTGCAGGATTGGTAGGCGTGGTAGATGATCGTGATTCTTTGTTCAAGGAACGAAGAAGCGCGATCACTTCTTGTTGCACGGGATCAATGTAACCTTGGGCTGCCTTCTCTGAGAGAAAACGCATGGCTATTTTGCGGTGATGTCTCCTGCGGAATCATGAATAAAAATAAGAAGACCGGGTTGGAATCGACGCCACCAAAGTTGGTTATACGGCGAAGCAGTAATGGCGCGATGATGAAGAATGACCTCGTTCTTGATGAAATAGCTCTTGCGGCTGGAAAAAATAGCGCCATTGTCGACAAGAAGATCTTGAGCTACCCGTGGGTCCGAAATGACGACAAAGAGCTGGTCTCCCACCCAAACAGAGAACAGACCGCCGAAGCGTTTAGCCCAACGGTCCAAGGTCAGCTCTGCATACTGGCCAAGAGACAGATAGCGGAATAGAGGCCCAGGAGGCAGAGGGTTCCCATTTCGGTCCACGAGACTTTTCCGAAATAAAAGTGGTGCGAGCCATAAACCGATCACGAGCACAGCGAAAGAGGCGAAGGTCCGACGCGAGAGAAGCTAATAGGGGATTAGACACGGGCAAGCAAGTAAAAACATATGGTACTGACGACGTCTGGAAGATATTCGTACGAGGAAGTCTGGAAAGCGGGCATTGTTTCTGCAAGCGATGAGCTGCCTTCCGTGCTTAAAAGTCTCGCACCGTCTCTCCATACTTGACGAACAAATGGGGACAACACTGCCGCTGCATCCACGCATGAATAGTCGGGTCCCACAGATTTCTTGTTCCGAGTAATGGATGCTGGGGAGCACGCGCCCTCGTTGTTAGGCGCAACATTGCACCCAACGATTTTGGGTTCATTGTTCAGAGCGCGGCGATCGGGAATACCAGGAGCTTGACACGCATTTCGACTTTTTTGCGCTTTGTCAGATGTGTGGTGATGCGTGAAATCGCGGTTTCCAATCTCGTGTGGCAAAGTTGTCGGACAGACGCGTGAATTTCGATGAAAGTTACGATTCGGGACCATTGGTTTTGTAGGGAGGCAGTATGGGAGAGTTCCATTCGAAAAGGTGGCGGCAAGGAGCGAAGCCTTGGTGGTGGTTCTGGGACAGGGATGTGCACGATTCTCGGTCAGGTGCTCACGCCACGGCCAGTATGGGATCGCAGACTGTCTTGAAGCATTTTTTGTGAAAATCATGAGCTCGGCTCCGTGTCCCAATGGCAAGACCGCGGCGATCTCTCAACTCGGGAACTGTTTTGTTTAAAGTTTGGAGACGGGTCCCGGACTCCCAGAGGTCGGGCGACCTTCGTGTCTATCGGAGTCGGAATCAGTCGCTCAATTGACCCATGTTCGTTGCGCCGTCGCCGAAGAATAGGCGTCAAGTTCAGGAAGCTCTCGCACGAGAGCTTCCTTCATCGTGGAGTGGAGTGAGAGGTGGGCAACTGACGGCGGAGTTACCACCGTTACCCAAATGGGATGCCGTAGTGATGGCCGCGCTCTCTTCACACAAAAAGAAAAGAAAGATGTATTCGGTCGAACTGAATGCGGCGGTATTGACCCATCCTCATGGAAAACCGGCCCCCGTTCAGCATCCTTCGTCGGGTATATATCAATCATCTCAGCCTCCAACCAGGAACCCAAAAGGCACCAATTTTTACGACAACAGACTGCTCGCACCCTGCAACGCTCTGACGGCCTCATCATGCAACTGAAGCAAGACCTCCTGGCAACAGAACCAGTTAAGCGATCGAGAAACCACGGTGGGGAATAAACGTACCGATGCAGGCTTGATTTCGTTGACCATCGCGACTGCATTCCCAGCCCAGATCACGAGGCGATCACTCTCACCCTTGAGGGCGCTCTCATCAAATCTAGCCCGGCGTTCATCAAGACTGAGTCCCTCCGCGAGATCGTCCATGACCTTGTTGGAAATTGCATGACCGTCGTGCTTGGCTGGCCATCCATTTGTGCGACCAACATCGTCGTATGCGAGTGTACGAACTGTCGAGTTGAACCCTGCTTTGAGGAGGACCTCCTTCTGGAGAGGGCCATAGCAGCATTCGGGAGTATAAAGAAACCTTGTACCACAAACGACGCCATGGGCCCCCATGGTGAGAAGAGCAGCAACCTGGCTACCGTCGGAAACACCGCCGGCTGCTATGACCAGGGGTCCTCCGGCCGGAAGTGCTTTGAGAACGGCTGTAAGCAGAACGAGAAGTGGAGGAGACTCGGAGCCGCCATGACCCCCAGCTTCCTGGCCTGGTCTGCGTCAATTGGGCAAGATTTTGGGCAAGCAAATGAAAACTCGCCTTGAACGACAAGCGCGTCAACTTGAGGTGCATAATGGAGGGCGCGTTCCACCGAGTTGACCATGGCAAATATAAAAGTCTTCCGCCCGTGCTTCTTGTCATGCTCATGGACCTGGGCGATATACTTGTCGAGACTCGAGCTAAAAGCGAACCAAATTGCCGTCGGTTGCTCATCGAGAATAGCAAGGAGGCGGGGATCATCCGAAGGCTCGGTCATGTCAAGAATCCACCCGATGAACCCAATGACCAGAGGGACAGGAGCGCCGGCTTCAATCTTGAGAGAAGTCCGAACTGTTTGGATATGGGCCTTGAGCTGAGCCGTGGTGTCAAAGCCTGGGTGTCCGATGCGGTTAATCATTTATCAGATGGGTAGATCCTTACCGGCGCCGATAGCCCCAAGACCACCTGCTGCAGTGACTGCAGAAGCAAGCTCTGGCGTGGCGGCAAAAGCCATAGGGGCCGAGATAATAGGCGTCTTGAGGCCTGAAACATATAATGAGCATCCAAGAGAGCTGACCCTCCCGGTCTAGTCCCGTACCCAGTCGCTGAGTGAGGGGTGTGTTTAAGGAAACCATAGGTCCACGGTGCGGAGGTCAAAGTGTGCGGAGAATGGAGGAGATAGTTGCATTGTTTTAAAGTAGCGAATCGAAGAGGGCCAGAAGTGTTAGCTGCCGAAAGAAGTCGGACATGGGAATCATGAGACCGACTTCTTTCGCACCTCGCACCTTACTCCACTGAAAAATCTGTTTCAAGCACTTCGAAGCGCTCCCCAACGTGGCTGCGTGTTGCATCGGGTGCCGCCGAGCTTTTGGGACCGGGTTTACCACCTCTGAGAATACCGTTTCTAGGCAGGGTGCGATATTCGGACACCGCGCGAATCCGAAGGTACCGCTGTGAGAATGGGTCTCGAGGGTGTCAGAGACCTTGTGGGTGGAAGGAAGAGGGCGGCCGGTTCATTGGAACTTGGATGCCATTTCCAGATGAATCGTTGGGAAGTGAATGTCCCCACAGGCGTGCGACGGACTGTTTCCGATGTTGCTTCAATGGGCATAGTACTACCGCTATCACGCAGTCTCTAGGAGAGAGATTCAGAGACCCTGGACAAACTCGGGAGGCCATCACTGTCCCGCTCCAATAAACCGGACCATTAAGCGGATGAGTACACGGAAGCCATCATGGCAGACCTCCACGGTCAGCGGCAAGGCAGCAGTTACAGAGCATCGTAAATCTTGCTGGTCAGGTGAAGCCTCCGTGAGCATCCGAGGCAATCCGTGAGGATGAAAGATTCCAAATGGCCGATCAAAATCAAAAGAGAAACCAACATCGGATCATACGATCGACGTATCCGAGTTGCCGCTGTCCTGCCAGACTTGGAACGGCCTGGAACGGACCTTGCTTTGTCCCTGGACTGCCCTGAAATATTGAGATGGCTCCGAGTGCTCAATACCGACCATTTCCAGGTGCTTTTCTGTCAGGATATTTCCAGGATGTACATCGCCTCCTCCGATGGTACCTGTCGGATGGACAAAGAGTCGGAATTGTACCTGTGCTTCATTGGACCTGCCTTGCCCTGAGGCATCAAATGTTACATGTACATGCTGGAATAGAAAAGTGCCTGAATATCCTTTTGTGGACGTCGGTGTTACAGGTTTGCCAATATTTGTCGTGTTACCGAGGACTCATCTTCCCATGCGATAAGATACTCTTTCCGAGTTCTGTGAGCTCGATTCTTCTCTCTATCTTGAAACTGTTGCGAGCCGTCGGGCGCAAATCCCTCACACCCTCGCCGGCTGGATATTTTGCGCGGAATCATCCGTCCCGGGCCTCCGTTTGACCTCCGGGCTTCTTCCCACTGTCACGTATGCATATCATGTCCCCACTTTCATCCCAATCCCTGATCTACGCGCCCAAGTAGCCCTCTCTTCTGCGCAGTGAGTCTACCCAGCTCTTGACGCGGTGCAGACCAACTTACCGCGGACAGTTGATTGCAGCATTGACGCTCTAGCGAGCGAACGGCGATGGACTGCTCTCCACCCTCCTCCTCTTCGTCCGTGGACTCTTCTCCGAGTCTCTCTGGACTCAGTTCCTCCACGTCCACCTCCCTCTCCTCAGCTTTCTCGGGATCCGATTTTTCATCTTTACCTTCCCCATCCGTCTCGCCCGCGCCTCGCGAATCTCTTTCCGACATTATCAGCCCCGGAGCCAAGACTCATGCATTCTTCGCCTCGCCCTTCTCCACCCGCCCACCTTCTCCCCTCGTGTCGCCGCCCAGCATCAATGGCAGCACCCCCATTACTCCCAAGCCTCCATCATCCCCGGTCAAGTTCCTGACCCAGAGTCTTCCTGCAACACCCCCAACGCCCGAGAAACGTCATTTACCCTGGTTAGACCTCCAGCCAAACGGGGTCGGAGAGCTCTCCAGCGTTCCCACTCCAATGTACGCCCAGCTTCCAGATGACGACACAACTCCACGGCTTCCCTCCACCATCCCGTCCCAGGTACACGAAGAGCTCGCCGTCGGATCCATCATCCGCGCGCGCACAGCACCTCCACGTTCACGGAGCGTTTCGACGGACAACTCGGGGGTTCTCACGTCCTCCGACTCCGTTTCCTCTTCACCATTAACGCAGTCTCCCGCCTCTCAGGTCTCTGGTCTACCAGAAGTTACCACCCCATACACACTGTCGTTTCCGGGCCTTCCGTTGGACTCATTGTCTGACACGGGCGCCCCAATGCTCACCGTAGAGCCTCCGCCATCGTCGGATACAATTCTCCGACTTGTCAAGCAACTCGGAACAGGAGCTTTCTCGAGTGTGTGGCTCGCGGATGACCTGTCTGATGACCCGCTCGTCCTGCGTAGTCGACGGAGTCTACGCAACCTTCGGCGACAGAGCTCCATGAGTTCCATGTCTCTATCACGCACGAGCTCGCTCCGCAAAGTTCGGGTTCCTGGTGTGCGGCCACTGGGAGCTGGGAAGCGTATGTTGGCAGAGCAGGAGCGCTCAGGGACGGGCTCATGGCTACAGACATCATCGTCTGCCTCTGCACTCAACTCCATGCGGCTTGTCGCTCTGAAAATGACCGCACGTTCGACAACGCTCGCCCCGGTGTCGGGCCGCGAGGAGGAACTGCAGCGCGACCGGACCCGTGTGAGTTTCGTACGTGAGGTCGAGGTCCTACGGCATATATCGCATCCAAATATCACCAAGCTGCTCACGCACCTCACGACGCCTTCCTATCACGTTCTTGTGATGCCATACGCTTCTGGGGGAGATCTGCTGGGGGTCGTTAACAGCGATGAGACACACAATATGCTCAGCGAGTCGCTACTCCGGCGGATGTGGACCGAGCTTTGCAAGGCGGTGGGGTGGATGCACGGGGTGGGACTCGTGCATCGCGATGTCAAGCTTGAGAGTAAGCGCTCTTTCGAGTCCTGTTCCCTGCCACTGGTTGACACTTGAGACAGACATCTTGCTGACGACCACCCTCCCATGCGCAACGCTGCCATCTGGCCCGCTCCTCAAGCTGACGGATTTCGGTCTCTCGCGCTTCATCGACGTGGATTCGCCCTTGTTGAGCACACGTTGTGGGAGCGAAGCTTACGCGGCTCCAGAGCTGGTGATTAGTGGGCGAAAGTATGATGGGCGCGAGACAGATGCCTGGGCGTGTGGGGTGGTTTTGTACGCGTTGTGCACGCGTCGGTTGCCATTTGGCGAGGGGGTCTCGAGTCCGGGGCTTGGAGGCCGCATTAACCGGGAGGGTGGTGCACGTGAGAGCGCGGCGGCGCGGAGGCACTGGTTGATGTCCATCGCTCGGGGAGAGTACGAGTGGCCCGAGGTCCCGACACCGCCTCTCGAGCAGGATGGGGAGGGAGGCCCATTACACGCCTCGAATTCGGGGGATTCTGATTTGACTGTTTGTCCGAGTCCCACCGAAGATAAGGACGGGGATAGACAACTGGAGGAGGCGGAGCTTACGGGTCCGAGGCTCCTTGAAAGCGCGGGTGCACGGGGCGTTGTGGCGCGATTGCTTGTGAGGGATCCGAGTAGGCGCGCCAAGATCAGTGAATTGTGGGACGATCCGTGGATGGGGGGTTCAAGTTCTGAGGCGCGGCTGTTGGCTGCCGAGGTCGAAACGCAGAGTCCAACGAATTACGTCTTTGAGCACGGCGGGGATTACGATGGGGATCTGGAACTTGAGGTTGAGGGGTTCGAGGGTTTGGATTTTGAAGAAGACGAGGAGGATCTAGACGATGACGGCCTGCTGCTGGACCAGGACGGGATCGATAGCATTGCGCGGCAAGAAGTGCAATAATGCGCTTCGGAAGCTCGAGTTGAGTTTGTTCTTTGATTCTTCTACATCTCCCGCCCGTCCTCTCCCCCTCTCCTCCTCGCCGTCGCCAAAAATCCTCGCTGGCCTATGTTATTTACTTATACATAACGACTAGCGCACATGCATCCTACCTAGGCCTTTCCGCTACCATACTTATACATAGATTCATCCCGCTACTACCTAATTACCCAGTTGTCTTCATATCTACATGTACGCTACCTGTACGGTTTGGTTTTTTTATTAGGGAGGGTAACCGCTAGTTTGTTGTAGAGATACCACAAGAATGAATGTTGAGACGATTTCGTCTGCTGGTTTGAGTAGTTACCAACAGGGAAGTTTATTCCCCGTGGTCCCAAAACTGGGTCAGCAGTCGTGCGTATGGCTATTAGGCTCGAGTGCAACCTGTTGTATCGTGATGCGAAAGGGTTACTGTCGGACATTCTTCGTAGACAGAATGTGCATACTACAAAGTTCTATTGTTTCCGCTGTGGTATCCTACATGCTACTATACATTCAATCTCTTGGACAACTACACAGGAGCGCCAATGAAGCGAGCAAAGCGTCTTCTAGCCGCGTCGAGCTTGATATTTGCAGGGACTTGTTGTTCGTATGCTTTTAGCAGGTTAAGAACGGATGCCACTGGGTACAGTCAAATGCGTTGAGATTTTAGGAACGAAGGAACGTACAGTCAAGGCGGCGCAACTCGGCGAGCGTGGATGGGAAGAAATGAGGGGTCCGATTTGCTGTGGTGAGAAGTGGTCGTAGGATATGTGTATCTCGAGCTCGCGAATTTTGTAGACGACATCGGGACCATTGCTCGCTGCACTGGGGTTGGCATGAATCGGCAAGATGGGTCACAAGAAGCTCACTGGATCAATAGCCTGAAGAACCACTCTGCAAGTTGTTTTTCGAGTTGATGGTATTCCCGCCCGAAGAGCTCCACCGCGTCGGCGCTCGGGGTGCGAGTGTGGAAGAAGAGTGACGTTGTGGGCGTCGAGGCCTGCATGCCTTCCCAGGGGAAGTGGGAAGTGAGGTTTAGGGGCACCCATGTTCCTGGGCGGGACATTTGACAGCACCACAGAAAGATTTTCCAACCCATTGTGTCGGAAGTGAAATTACATGGCGGAAAGAGTGCCTAAGGCCTTGAAGAAGAGAGGGTTGCGGAGAGATCTCGTAAGAAGTGGTCCAAGCATGAGGAGAAATCACCAGGCGGCGATAGGTTGTTGGTGCTGTGGATGGCCGGTACACGCGACGGTAACCTGGCGGTGACCAGGGAATGCCGAAAACTTGCCTTCGGTGTTGAGTTCGAAAGGACTAGCCCCTAAAGCCCAGAGCGGCTACTGCCGTCGGCCAGATGATGGGCCTGGACTCGCAAGTCTAGGCCTTGTCGGAAGCAAGTACAGCCGACCGAGGGCCTAGACCTACCTGTTAGCAGAATGCCCAGCCAATGCCCAGGGTGGTTTAGAGCACCAAACGCGCCCCAGGACGCGCAATAATGGGCCTGAGATGAACCAGAGCAAGTAGGACGTGAAAGGCGCGAAAAAAAGCAGAAAAAAAGGTCGTGCAGCGGAGATTTTTGTGTGATTTTTGTGCGAAATCACGGAAGACTGGGGTTGTGGGGGTTTACTTATAAGTAGGAAGGGCTGGACCGCCAGGGCTCCAAATTCCGTTTCAGCACCGAATGGACGAGCGATACCGGGTCCAGCAGCCGTTGTTGCCTCTGCTCTCCATCGCAGCGTCGAGAGCGCAGTACGCTCCGTCGCAGCAGCAGCAGTGGGCGAGCACCAGCGTGAGTTTGGTTTCCCTATTTCGACGCGTTCGAGGCGGGCGAAGTCTTTGTGTACCCTCGCTTGCCCAGTACACTCATGCCCGGCCTCCCCAGTTGATACTTTTCTCCTCTAGCAGCTTCCAACTCTTGGCGTCAAGCGCGAGGGCGCGTCTCCCGAGCATCCCATGGTCGACCGCAAGGACAGCGCTGGCCATGAAGACAACATGTCCTCCACAAGTGACTTTGTCAAGAAACTATACAAGTCTGCCCACCCTCTGTCCCTCTTGTCGTCTTCTCACGTCTTGTGCAGAATGCTTGAAGACCAGACCTTCCAGAACGTAGTGTCGTGGGGCCCACAGGGAGATTGCTTCGTAGTCAAGGTATGATCGGTGCACATTTCTCGCTTATACATAGTCTGATTTCGGTGCAGGACATGAACGAGTTCACAAAATCAATATTGCCTCGAATGTTCAAGCATTCCAACTTTGCAAGCTTTGTGCGTCAACTAAACAAGTACGATTTCCACAAGGTCAAGAACACCGACGACAACCAATTCGGGGAGCATGTCAGTACTTGTCCCCCAAATCTCCTTGGTACTTATCGTGTACAGAGTTGGACGTTTCGACATCCGGATTTCCACGCCGATCGCCGGGACGCACTTGAGAACATCAAGCGCAAGGTTCCAGCTCAGCGCAAATCGACGGCGCCTGCACCATTACCGCCACCTTCTACCCCTGCATATCCCCCCTCCAGCGCCTACCCACAATCTGCTGCTTCCTCATCCTTCTCATCAAATCCTTACGAAGTCGACTCCAAGGTCGACTCTCTGCAGGCTCAGGTTGCCTCGATGCAAGCCCAGCTCACCTCTCTCGGCGCTGCTCACGAGGAAGTCCTATCCCATGTCCGCAATCTCGAGCGCAGCTACCAAGAGGTCCTCGTCGAGATGGTCGGCTTCCAGCGGGGCATGGCGCAGCAGGACGGGCTCATGCAGAACCTGATACAGTACTTCTTGCGGGAGAACGGGAATGGTGCTGGTGAGTGAGAGGTTCGCCTTTGCTGCTTGCCTAGCCACTCCCGCGCCTAATCAATGTATTTTTGTAAAATAAAAGGCAAAATGAAGCAACTCGCGAGCAATGACAACTTGGACCCAAACAACCCCTTCCTGTTCATGCAAACCCAAGAGACTCAACGACTGTTGGACAAGAATTTCCCCGAGACGGATGTGGCCCGGGCGACGCTCGTGCAAATGAGCGAGATCTCGCGACGAGCAGAGGCGGTGGGCATGTCCTTTGGTGGCTCGCAAGGCTCCACCTCGGGCGTCAGCAGCAGCTCGCGCTTGGGAGGGGTTGGGGCCAGTGGGATTGGTGCGGCGATGAGTCGAATGGATATGCTTGCACGCATAGAGGAGCTGCAGGCACAACGCGCATTACATGGCAATCCAGCCTCTCGACTCAACACACCGCGTTTCAACACGAGCAATAATAGCGCGTCGACAAGCGCTCCTCAGATGACGAGCCCGGAACAGGACAGCAGAGATGCATCGCGGACGGAGAGCCCCGAGTCAGAAGACTACGAGGATGAAATGGTAGTGCCCACTTCGACAAATCCTTCAAGTTTGGACGTGGCTATCAACTCTCCGCCTTCCGCAGAACAGGCATGGGGCGCCGTCAGTGGAGACGGGCATGCTGGGCTGGAGGTGTATACCATTGGGCATTTGATGCCACGGGGGAGTACCGGGTTTCCCAACACGCAAGGGAACTGGAGTTTCGATGGAAATGCGTTCGCGAGCGAGATGGTTGGGAATCAAGAGTCTTCGCTTGCGAGTGGGAGCGGGAGCCCGAGTAGTGGAAGTCCGCCACAAACGCAGACGCTTCGTGTGCGACGGTCAACATTCGTCCCGGGGTGGGCGGTACCGCCGCGAGTGCTGCTGGTAGACGATGACGCAGTGAGCCGGAAACTTAGCAGCAAGTTCTTGCAGGTGTTTGGGTGTGCTATCGACGTGGCTGTGGACGGAGTCGGTGCTGTCAACAAAATGAATCTCGAAAAATATGATTTGGTCTTGATGGTGCGTGCAATGTTTATCTTCCCTGCGTTGACTGAAGTGAAACCAGGACATTGTCATGCCCAAGCTGGATGGCGTCTCTGCAACATCGATGATCCGGAAATTCGATCCACGAACACCCATCATCTCCATGACGAGTAACTCGAGGCCGAACGAGATTATGACCTACTATTCCTCCGGCAATGAACGACATATTACCGAAACCGTTCACAAAAGAAGGCTTATTTGACATGTTGGAGGTGCGTCCTTTCTTCTTCTTTCCTCATAGACGCTTGACCAAAGGCTTTACAGAAACACTTGACGCATCTAACGGTCATCAAGCAAAAAATTGGATCGTCAATGCGTATTACCCGGCCACCCACTGGAGGGCCGCCACTCAACGACGCCGGGTTCGAGAGTGCGCTGCAAGCAGGCGCTGCGTCCTCATCGGACGGTTCTCTCATGGGCTACGGATTGGGCAGTCCAGACGAGGGCGACGGACGCATCAATGTACTCGCGGGGATGGGTCTAACGGACGAACAGTACAACGCCATGCTCGCCGGTATCGTCAACGGGGAAGGATTCAATTTCGGGCCGTCAGAAAAACGGCCTCGAGATCCAGACGACCACGGTGATGGGCGGGAAGAGAAACGGAGTAGGTTTGAGGTCATCGAGTAACGAAACGCGTCTTTCTTGTACATCTTTTCTCTTTTCTTGGCTTCTTGTCAATAGTAATCGTACATAATATTCATCTGTATCCACTAAGCTTTAGATACTATGTAGGAACAAAAGACACTAGATTCCTCCTCTCCACAGTCGAGTAATGCTGTCAGTAGCAACTTGTGGACTCAATTCATTGTCCGAGCCACCCGCTGCTCGGAGGCTCGCAACGCCAATGGATACAACTCGCGTCTGTGCTTCTTCGCTCAACTCTGCGGCGAAAAACTCGGCCGCAGTTATCATCTCTCGCCCATACGCAATGAGGGCTTGCCGCTTCAAGTACTGCGATGAAGGTGGTGCGTGGGCTGCACATGCGTCGAGGAAGGCGGAGAGAAATGCTTCCACAACCTCAGCAACTCCCAGAGTGCTCGTCTTGTACTGGAGAAGGAGATGAAGATGCGCAACTACCGATACGGGTCAGTCGACTGCTGCATTCAGAGTCCGATGAATATTTCTTACCAAACATTCCAATCTCCGCCCCAGACGTGGACAGTCCAAAGTATTCCCAATCAACGAGACCACGGCTGCTTCCGGGTCCAACGAGGACACTCCCGGTCCAAAAATCAACCATAGCGAGACACGGCTCGGCCGGTTGTTTTGTCTGCATGGCAGCGGCAACACGGGATGCAAGCTCCTCCGCGTCTGCTATGCCATGCTGCGACATCACTTTTTCAGCGACGGAAGGAATAAATTGCGAGGGACTGTTGGGATCCTCGGGGCGAGAAAGGGAAGCCAAAGTCTCTGGCGTAGGCTCTGCAGTGATGTCCCAAAATTTCGCCATGAAAGCTCCAAAGGCCGACGCATTTTCGCGTACCGCGGTGACATTTTCGGGGGAGCAGCTTGCGAGGAAGGTAGACAACATCTGGCTTGATGAGCCCAGGTCCGTTATCCACAGGACATTTGCGCCCGTATCGTGGTGGATGAGCTGTGGTATCCTTATGTCGGGAAACTCTTGAAGCAAGGCTTGAATTCGGGCGTTTTCCGCCAGATATCGCAGGGCAGTGGCCTCGATGACTTGTCGGTGGACAGACATGGGCTGAATAGGGTCAGACGCAATGAACGGGGGAGCATATTTGAGGATGACAGAGGTGAAGAGCTGAGGCAAGTCGAACAAAACAAGTGGGCACACAAAGCTGGCACGAGCAGTCAAATTCGTGAGGCCTCCAGTCAAAATATCGACCTGGAAGTCATTGGCTGGCAGCGAAAGGGTCGAAGCCAGGTAAAAGGGATAGTCGAAGCTCATACGGAAAGAGTGGGAATCTGCATCGTTGACGAGAAATTCTATATAGACACAAGAAGAAACTACAAAGGAAACGGGCGGTGGGCCTTGTCGGTGTAAGGTATGCCTCGAGCCGGGATGGCAGAACGAATCCTGGTGGACGACGGCACAACAGACACCCTAACCAACCCTGCCCAGCAAAGACACTCCTCGAGTAGTGGCGCGTCCGTCCCCGTGGTCAGCGTCCTGCTTGTTGACGAGTTGGTATCGTGTCGGAGATGGCTGTTGTCGTAGTCGAATCGCACGCTGGCGAGGCAAGTGCGTAGAGGGGACGCCGGGGCGACTTGGCATCGAGATAATCTGGACCCAAGTCTATCCGTCCCAACTACGCCCATCCATCTCGCATACAGCGGTGTCCACCGAGTTTCTCACGCGTTGAGTCCCATCTTGGCAAACCCGTGAACCGATGGTGAAAGGCGAAAGAGATCGAGACGGGCCATAACGTAGGTGAAAGCTGGCGAGGCAAGGGCGCAGCGAAGACGCCGGGGCGACAGGGTTCAATGACCAGGGCTATCCGTCGACGCTGAGCCCATCCATCTCGCACGCAGCGATACCGGTGTCTTGACGCTGCTCGAATCTCGATTGACGAGCCGAGGGAGAGAGGTAGCGCGCGTGGAAAGTGAGTATACTGAAGTATCGCGATGCGGTTTGCGTGGATGGGATGTCGCGTCGGGGAAACTGCAGCGAGTCGTGGAAGGGGTGACGCAGAGGACTGCAAGTGGGTGAGACACAACCTGGCAGCAATGGCAAGAGAACATACCAATCATAAAGCAATGGAAGGGGTCCTCGCCGATGCACACGTCTAGTAGAGGGGGCCGACGGTGACACTGAAGGAGTGGGGTTAGCTCTGTTGAGACGAAGAGAAAGTAAGACTTACAAGGCGGGGTGGATGGAACCAATGCGCGTGTCTAGTAGGGGGCGACGGCGACACTGAGCAAGTGAGTTAGCTGTGGCGAGGCACAAGTTGAGCAAGACTCACAAGGCGAGGCGATGAAGAGCAAGCAATTCAAGCCATTGTGCGCCTAGCAGGGGGGGCGACGACAACACTGGGTGAGAGAGTTAGCAGGAGCGGGAAGGGAAGTACATGATGCTCACAAGGCGAGACGGCGAGGAGCGAGTGGAGACGAACAGGGCGGGCGGGAACCCGAGAGAGAAGATGGTGGTGCTTAGAGACAGAGCTCTGGAGAGTGGCTGACACGCTCTCCCGCTTTTTATGGACAACTCGATCCATTTGCGCGTGTTGCAGAGGAATGGAGAGAAATCCGATCCGCCCCGCAAGAATGGAGGCATCGGGAAGTATCGGGAGCACATTCGACGCGACTTGGACGCGAAAAGACGCGTATTCGAGCGGTTCATTCTTGCTGGGATGAGTGCTGGGAAGGAAGGAGCAGACAAGAGCGGTGTCACAAGAATGTCACACTTCATCTCATTCACAAAGACAATGTTGTTCTCCGGTCGAGGTCGGCCAAACGCGTCTTTTCGGATTTATTTCGTCTGAGTCTACTGCCAGCATGCTTCAGCGCCTCGGTTGACGCGTCCCTGCGCTTCGCTTGGGTCAAACACGGTGGCTCGCTGACCCACTCAAAGCAGGACTTTGCTCGAGCGCGTTTCTTCTTCTGCGCCGGGCCCCAGGACCCTTGGCTGAAAGAGTAAGCAGTCTGAGCGCCTCCAATTGCTCTTCTGACAACGTGCAGGCTACTTTCCCGATCTCTCATCGTACGATCTTTGTTTTCCCTCATCTCTCGACTGGAACGCTTTCGTCTAGGTCCGCCATGCACTCTGGATAGCCAATTCTATATCTGCCAACATGCTCATTCCTGTGGCTAACTACACCCTTGACGGTATGGCACCGACCCTTCCCTTTTAGGTAGCGACTGACCTGTTACAGACCGATTCGACCCCAGCAGAATCCAAGCTTCTGAAGAAGAAATATCGTTGGAAAAATGCATCTCTCCGAAACAACCGATCGTACTGAACACTCTCAAACGCTCTCTCGACACTGAACTTCACGATACATCCTTCACCGAAGTCGAAAGACCCATGAAACGGGCACGCACTATGCTGCCCGAGCCCACACTTACGCTCGCATCTCCAACCTTGCTCAATGCCCCTCCTCCTTCTCCATCAGTGTCTTTCTCAACCCACAACTCGACACGCGCGCAATTTTACCCTAACTCGAGCCCGTGCGAAAAGCAGGATGCCGATGAACTGAGCATACCCCCCTCACCCGCCAAGGTCCCTGAGAAGCTTCCCCGGATTGACCTGAAGACTATGCAGCTCAAACGCTTTAAAAGTTCTCTTGTGTATGTATTCGTCTTTCGAGTCATTCCTAGTATTCCTCATGCCATTTTATAGATCAACGTCGCGCATCTCCGTGGCTGCTCTTCTCAGTGCTCCCCGTGCCACGGCTCGCGTGTTTGTCGTTGGCGAGATGTACGATGGGAAAGTGTTTGGCTGCATGAATGGAAATGTGCCGGAGTAGATTTCGGGTCGTTCAGAGTGCTCATCGCCGTGTTCTCAAAGCAACCAATATATTCATAAGACGTATGTAATCCCAATAATGACAGTGTCAGAGGAACGGTATCTGAAAGGATTTCTTTTTTTTTTCGCGCTTGAATAAGGAATAATGACGGAGGAGCAACAAGGAAATTGCTCTGTCGTCTACAAACCGGGCGGCGCACCACTAATAGGAGTGGCCGGCCCAGGACCTCCGACAGCAACGTCGTTGCCCCAGGGCGCAATCCCAAAGACGCCCTCGACCGTCGCAGCAGGCCAAGTCGAGTCGTCGTATCCCGGTAGCTGGAACCCAGCAGGAGTCCCCGTATTCGACTTCCAACCTCCATCGGTGACAAACATGACCCCAGCAGTACAGTTACAGCCTGCAGTAATGATCCCAATCGCAGCCAGCAGCCCAGCGGGGTTGGGCACGGTAACCCCGTTCTGCGCAAAGACAGCAAACACCGTCTCATTCGCAGGCGCGAGGGGAATGCTGTACGTCTGCGCATTCTGGTAGTCCGTGCCGGACCCAATCAGGTAGCCATTAACGTAGAGCGTGTATGCACTGTCGGCAACCATGATAACGGTTGCGTTGGTGGGGGTCTGACCGGGAGGAGGGGTGTATGTCAGGCGGAAGGCCCGGTTGCCAACGGGCGCGTTCCCACCAGAGACTTCGCTCGTCCAGATCCAGTCGGCGTTGGAAAGCGACAGGACAGGCGGGTTGGAGAGAATGCTGATCTGACCCCAGGGGCCGACACCATATGCACCCTCTGCGATGGCTGGTTTCCAGCTGTTGTCGTCGTAGGTCAGCTGTTCATACCCGCTGGGTACGCTGATCGAGTAGCGCCAGGTGGAATCCGAGACGATTGTACTGGTGGTACCGTCGCTGTAGGTGATCTGAATGGCCGCGAGGAGCCCAGCGGGGTTGGCAATTGTGCCGCCGTTGGTAGCTGTGACCGCGAAGACGTTGAGGCAAGGGGAGAGAGAAGCACAGAAGCGCTCTGCGACGAGGTAGTTGTCTCCGGTGCCGACTGCGATGCCATTGACATAGAGCGTGAAGCTACTGTCGACGGTCATGATAATTTCCGCCTGAACAGGCGTTTTCCCGAGGGGTGCGGTGAAATCTTTGCGGAAGGCACGAGTGCTCACGGGGGCGTTACCGCCAGACACTTCGTTGGTCCAAATCCAAGTCGACTCATCAAAGTCAAGTGCTGAGATTAGGGGAAATACGGACAACGCGGCAAAGGCGAGGGTGAGGAAAACTGGAAGCAGTCGTTTGTGAAATGATCATTGGAGGTGGTGGTTGTCGCTCACGCTTGCGCACCATGCCGGAGAAAGAGGTGTTGAATGATAAAGACTGGTATAACCGCGGCCTTTTATACCCAAAGTACTCGTCCATCACCTTAAGAAAATACTGAAGAGACAGAGATAACGATGTTGAAGACCGGAAGGAAGAGAAGAGCAAACGATGCAAGACAGATTGACGCCGACGAATGAATTCACAGTGGAGAGTTGAAGACAGTATATATGGTCTTGCTTTCACCGGACTGCGAAACCGGCGCCTTGCCCGGACATTTCGTTCGGTCCCAAGTTCAGGAGGCCCCAGAACTCAGGTCTTGAAAGACAGTTGCAATGGCGCGCAGTGTTGGGGAAGCTTTCGGAAGCTTTGGGAGCATCGAGCTGGGCGCTTGCAGCTTCCAAAGTATTGCCGACGTCGAAGGACCATTCACCAACTCCATTTTCCCGCTTCCCAGTCGGTGGAAAGGGGGGAAACGAAGTAGTGAACAAGGAGAATAGGAGAGACGTGGACATGGTGCTTGGTCAAGAGACGCCCGCGTTAGACGCCTTGCGCAACTACCGCCGGCCCAGCACCACCAATTTCATTCCAAGGCGCTCCAAGGCGACACCCATAGGCGCCGTCGTTGACGTAGATTGCATGGAGAGGACGACTCGGAGCGCTGGTCCAAAAAGCTCCATCGCCGTCGTGTTCATCGATTTTCTTTCACCGGAAGGCTCGAGAGCACTGAAATGAAAAGTGAGTTCGTCCTGAAGCGCCAGGTCCGTTCGTAGTGGTTGAGTTCAAAGTTGACCCAAATCTGATGCATGATGCATGATGGCATGCAAGGATAATTCTATTGAGAAACCCCGGTTGCAGAAACCCAGGTTGCGAGTTTCGGCAACAGTGCGGCAGATTTGATGCCAACAGAAGCCCGCCGACAGATGCCGATTGATCGGGTCTGCCACCATTCACTATACTGACTCTTTTCCTCGCGCCTTCACTCTCGCCCGTCGTCCACCAACTCCATATCAGACACGCTACCCTCACCCCCCGTCTGACGCGTCACCGCCAGGTCTGCCCTTTGTCCCGCTCATCACCAGTCCGGGTGGTTCGCATCGTCGCGAGCGTTGCCAACGGTGTGGTTTCCCGACTTGACCATCCCCTCCATCCACCTCACGCTCGCGCGCCATGACCTCACCGTTGCCCGCAACACCCGCCCTTCTCTTTATTGAAACTCCCCAGGTTGTCAATGCCGCCGCTCATCACTATTAACAACACCTGTATTTTACCTTGAATACCACTTTTTTCTTCTTCATTTCATTCGCAACGACCGACGCCTCCCGACGCGCGAGTCAAGCCGTCAAGGAAGCTGCAACACGGTCACACGGCAGCGGCGGGTTGGCGGCAGGTCATATTTGGAGTTTTGCTGAGACATGCCGCTGGCAGCATCAATGATTAATCAAAACTGATCCAAATCAAGAAACCCCCGCTGAAATATTTTATTGACATGGGGTTTCCATATAAGAGGGGGTTTCTGGCTGCAACCGGGGTTTCTGAATAGAATTATCCGGCATGCAATGATACAGTCTAGACCAGAAGAATTTCATTTAAAGAACTACAGACGGTTCCATTTCTTTCTCACCACTCACGCACTCAGTCAACACCGGGATGCCGGGAGCATCTACCTTACACGTGCAAGAGGAATGGTGAAAAATCCCGGTCCGACCCGCAAGAATGGAGGCATCGGGAGTTATCGGGAGGGCATTAGACGTGACTTGGACGCGACAAGACGCGTGTTCGAGTGGTTCATTGTGAGCGGCGGGTTGAAGAGAGAGTTCGCCGCGGCGAGTGATGGGATCAACTAACCTCTGATCGCCGACTCTCACAGACCTCCAACTGAGAACTGAGCCATATTTCCGTCCTTAATGCATAAATTGTACATACGGTTGTGAGCCAGCCGTCTCGCCTCTACTTACTGTCAGTATTCGACATTGCCTTCACCCTCCCCTTGACAAACTCCTTCCCAGCTCTCCTTAAAAGTGCTCTACGTCCAACACCCCTCAAGTCAATGTACACCAACGCAAGATTGCGCGCCGTGCCAGCCATCAGAACCGAGCTTTCTGCAGCTTCGGATCCATATCTATGATACTCTCATCAACAAACATTGGAGCAAGATACGGTACAAAAACGTACTTGTGCTCAACAACAGTGCCCAGATTCGACGTACTCGAGTCTAGAATCCGCCGCGTCGAATGGTCGATAGTCGACAGGATGAGGTCAGCGGAGAGGAGAAGGCGCGTAGTGGTGGATAACTTGACAGCGTCGCTGCGAGGTGGCAGTGGTGGCGGTGGGACTTTCCCTGGGGACGAAGGGGCTGGCGATGGCTGTCTGCGCGGTGGAAGAGCCGGCTTCTCACTCAACGATGGAGAGCTCAAATAAGGGGGCGGCGGAGCAAGGCGAGGCGATGGGGCGCGCGGAGGTAACGGAGGTTTTGCTGGGGAAAGAGTGCTGCGTCCTTTGCCTTTGGAATTCCCCATTGCCGACTTGATCATGCCGTCAATCATTTGAACGGTCCGGGCAGTGACTTTGACCGCTTCTCCGCTAACTGAGTGGACGACAGAAAGACCCTTGCGTGTTCGAGCGGAAGACAGGAAAGCCACGGCTCTGGGTGGAAGCGGAGGGGGCTCTGAATCAGGCTGAGATGAAGGTATGGAGCGGTTTGTATAATAAGATGAGCCCGCCGACACTGCGGTGAGAAGCAGCGTAGTTCCCCCTGTTATGGCGTGGCTATGGAACACAAGTTGAATAAAAGGTGGTCACAAAAGAAAGACCCGTACCTGACCATAGTAGCGCCCTTGGTAATCCAGTCTTGCTGCTCCGGAGGTATAGCGCGAGCAAATAGCTGCAATGCATTTGCATCGTAGTTGTCGTCACTCTCGTTGAGTTCAATCACAACTGGATCGCCTTCGTGGCCCTTTGCGCCCAGCGCAGGGTCCTCTTGGACTGTGAATTTCCTATCAAACTCTCCAACGACCTCCCCGTTGTCTTGATTAACAAGAACGAGGTGGCCGCGAAGTTCTTTCGAGTCCGCTTTGTGGTTTATATTCATCGGTTCCTCTTGGGGATTCGGTGGTGCAAGCACGCCCTGCAAATCCGTATATTGGGCCAGAATGCTGTCGAAAACTTCAACGTCGTCGAGAAAATGCAAGTCTGGTACACTCGGGAGGGCGACTGTTAGAACTAATTCATCGGGGTCGACCTCCGTTGGCATAAACACATATGTTCTTGCACCGGACTCCGAGAAATTGGTGCGAACCACCCGGGTTGGCTCGATCGGAATCTCCGTTTCATTCATTCGCAGTACGAGGAACACATGCGGTTCAGCCGCGCCAGAGTAGCGGATGGTAACACACTCCAAGGCAAGAGTGCCCACCGACCCCTTGAGGGTGGAATTTGAGAGGTTCAGCAGGAGGAAAGCATCGGTGTCGTAAGAGGACATGGTGGTCGAGAAGGAGGATTGTTGCATCACTGCAAATCATCGTTTAGATAGCCGAATTATCTTTGCAATTTCCTTGCACTGTTCTCCAAATCCTGCATCCCTTGACCTTCTTCTGTATGTTGAGCGGGCAAAGGACGGTTCGCACGTCGAATCGCCGGACAGGTGACGGGATCGGCAACTCCCAAAAAGTCGAGGAGTCGCACCATCGACTCGACCATGGCAGGAGTCGCCCTGCTACTCCTGCTCGTCACCGTGGTCAACGCTCAGGCTTCCTGTGACAACTACGGCCTCCAGAACGGTTCTTCCTGCCTGTGTCCCGTAGGCTTCGGTGGCTCTACGTGCGCTGCTCCAGGATGTGGTGGCGACATCTTTCAGTCCAATCGCGCTCTCGCCCCATCGCAAGGCCCCTTTCCGAATATAACAACGTGTGCTTGCGAGTCCGGGTGGGGTGGCACGGGATGCAATGTTTGCAGCAGTCCATCCGCGTGCCAGAGCGCGTTTGCTGCGTCAGGGAGCGCTCCTTCTACCGCCCAGTCGGCCACGGGACTGAATAATACTCTTATCTGCAATTCCGCCGCCCAGGTTTATGCCGCGAGCGAAATGTCTTGCGACGTCGTGAACCCAACGCTGCAAGCAGTCTTCCCTCTCGACACTCATCTGAATATTGTCCGTACACTACAACCAGACCTTTCCCCGCTCCCCAACAGGACTTCATTCGGCGCCGCAGGGACTGTCTTCGCCTCACTTTTCTACGCGGGAGTCGAGCAATTCTATTGTCTCGCCGACTCGTGTGCCCAGGAAATGACCGACGGCAACACCAACTGGAACTGCCAAAACCTCAAATGCACATGCATTACCAATACGACTTTTTGTGGAGGTGGCGCGGAGGACATATCTGGTTGGCTTTCCTGCTACCCGCTGTTGTTCATCCTAATGCTCAACAGGCGCAATCAACAACCTCGGGGGTGCGTTGACGATTCAGTGCGACAACGCTACTACATGTGCCTTCCAACAATCTACCCTTCAAGCCCTATTCGGCTCGGCTGGTCTTTCGCTCAGCGGCTGCATCTTTGGCGAATGTATCGCACAAAGTGTCATTGACACGGCTAGCGGCAATTCGACTGTTGGAAACGACTCCAAATCATCTCAACTAAGTGGAGGCGTCATTGGCGGTCTCGCCGTCGTTGGATCCCTTCTGCTCATCGCACTCCTCTTCCTCCTTCTGGGCCTGGTCAACCAACGTGCTGCACGACGGCTAAAACCTGATCTGGCCGACGGCAGACGCATTTCGATCGAATGGGCACGCGTCTCATATGTTATCCCTGGACGTACTGGCACAAGCCCGTGGCAGAAGCGACGGACAGACGGCGACAAAGTTGTGCTGGATGAAATCAGTGGACGCGTTGCTGCGGGGCAGATGATGGCTATCCTCGGACCCTCCGGTGCAGGCAAGACAACGCTGGTGGAGATACTTGCTGGAAGAAGCAAATCCGGGGTCATGACAGGTCGAGTCTCCTTTCCCTCGGCCAACGGCGATGGTGCGTCTCCGCGGATTGGGTTCGTGCCACAGCAGGATGTGCTGCCGCCGATGCTCACCGTGTACGAGGCGCTGCTCTTTGGCGCGAGATTGCGCCTTCACGAGAGTGTTTCTGATGCCGAAAAGCGCACACGGGTCGAGACAATCATGGATACGCTCGGAATTTCCTCGATTCGGGACGTTCGCATTGGTGATGTCGTGGGCGGGAAGGGGCGGGGCATCAGCGGTGGTGAAATGCGCCGCGTAAGCATCGGGCTCGAGCTGATAGCTAGCCCTGATGTCCTGGTCCTAGACGAACCTACGTCAGGCCTCGACTCTGTTTCTGCTTCTCGGGTAGCCAAAGTCCTTCATGTCATCGCACATGATCCAGAGAACCCCATCCCTGTCATTGCTTCGATACACCAACCATCGTGCGTTTTCATCTCTCATCCCGCTTGCGATGATGGTCCAAACTCTCCGCAGATCCCAATTATACCAAACGTTTGACACCGTGCTTCTTCTTTCGCACGGCCGCGCGTTGTATAACGGGCAGGGAGGGCTCATACCTGCGGAACATTTTGCCCAGGTTGCATCTGGCATAGCTCCCGCATATCCGCAGGGCTACAATGTCGCAGATTACTTGCTGGAAGTCGCAAGCGATCCGCCAGTGGCGTTGTTTCAGCTTTCCAGCGGCAACTCTCCAGAGTATGATGGCTCAGGGAAGGCTTCGACCGAAAACTCGTCTTCGGAGAAGCAGCCGCCGGCTCGCCGGACTAGGGCTGCTGGGGGCTCAAAATACGCTACGACCTTCTTGACGCAATTGCAGTACTTGTCTGGGCGAGAATGGAAGATACTGCGACGGTACGTGATCGCTTGGGCATCCAAGGCAGACATCGACTGAGTGAAAATTTCAGGGACAAGACCCTCTTCTTTACTCACGTGGCTGTTTCTGCGGTTCTGGGTGTGTTTTGTGGTAAGTTCCATCAACTTTGTGTTCCATCAATGCAATGACCATTCGTTCGTAGGTGGCTTGTATTTCAAAACTGGTGTAACCATCGCCGGGTTCCAGTCTCGCGTTGGATGTCTATTTTTCTTGGTCGGGACCAAATATTTACACATCCTTCGTTTTCTAATCCTTGTTCCAGGGAGCACTCATCGCGTTCTCGACTTTGAGCGCCCTGTATCAGATTGTCGAGATCCGGCCCCTCTTTCTGCGTGAAAGGTCAAATTCATACTACAGGTTGTTGTCTCATTATCTGCATTCCGACTCCATGACTGACTAGCTCTTAGTCCGACGGCATGGCTGCTCTCTCGAACTCTATTCGATGTCTTGCCCTTGAGAATAATTCCGACCATTATCGTCTCCTCCATGTGAGCTGACTAGATCCTTCCCTGTGACATTTCTGAGGGTGTATAGCACGTACTGGATGGCGGGCCTTGCACACGATGCAGCGCACTTTTTCAAATTCCTCTTCATCCTCGTACTCTACACCCTCGCCATGACACTCTATGTAAGCCTTTCTGATGGCGCCGTTCTCTTCTTGATCTGGGGTAGAATTTCCTCCTCGGCACTCTTTTCCAAAACGGCGGCGTCGCGATCCTTTTGTCGGCACTGTCGGCGCTGTATCAAATGACATTTGCAGGCTTCTTTGTGCACCTTAACTCGATCCCACCAGTACTACGCTGGCTCCAATGGTTATGCCCATTGAAATATGCACTGGGTGTGTGACTTCATCCTGGTTTTAGCATGTCCTGAATCTCCCCGCAGAGGCACTTGCGGTGAACGAGGTCGGCTCAGGGCTCATGATCCAGGATACACTATCGGGTGTGCCGGTCGATGTGTCTGCGAGTCTCATCATGCAGTTGGTGAGAATCGTTCTCCGTGTACCTTGGTCAAATGGCTCAATTAGTTAACAGCTGTTTGGATTCGGGACAAACAACTACTACAGAGATGTGTTGGTCCTGTTCGCGTTTATTGCTGGGTTTGGGTTGGGTGTTATTGGGATTGTTTGGCTGAGGGTCAGAGAGCGCCGGTAATCGTGTCAGGTTTCTTGTGGTATTTTTTCTTGTACAGTGTACATTAGTAATTCGAGACGGCTAGTGAGAGTCGGCGATCAGAGGTTACTTGATCCCATCGCACGGCGCGGCGAACTCTCTTCCCGCCGCTCACAATGAACCACTCGAACACGCGTCTTAGCGCGTCCAAGTCGCGTCTAATGCCCTCCCGATACCTCCCGATGCCTCCATTCTTGCGGAGCGGATCGGGATTTCTCTACATTCCTCTACCAACACGCGCAAATGGATCGAGCCTCCATAAAAAGCGGGAGAGCGTGTCAGCCACTCTCCAGAGCTTTGTCTCTAACCACCATCTTCTCTTGGGCTACCCGCCCGCCTCGTTCGTGCCCACTCGCTCCTCGCTGTCTCGCCTTGTGAGTATCGCACAGCATACCTTCCCACTCCTGCTAACTCTCGTCCCCAGTGTTGTCGTCGCCCCCCATGCTAGGCGCACAATGGCTTGACTTGCTCGCTCCTCCTCGCCTTGCCTTGTGAGTCTCGCTCATCTGGTGTCTCTTCGAAGTTAACTCGCCCACTCAGTGTTGCCGTCGCCCCCTACTAGACGTGCGCATTGGTTCCCATTCGCCCAACCCACCTCGCCTCGTAAGTTTCACTTTCACCTCGTCGCACCAGAGCTAACCCATTCCTTCAGTGTCACCGTCGCCCCCTCTACTAGACGTATGCACTGGTTCCGTTGCCCCGCCCGCGCTTCCCTTTCTCGCCTTGTAAGTATCGCTCGCTGTTTCCCTATCGCATAGCTAACTCGCCCATTCAGTGTCACCGTCGCCCCTCTGCTAGACGTGCGCATTGGCTCCCTTTATCCGTTCTTCCCCAGCTCGCCTTGTAAGTATCGCTCAGTTGTTTGTCGCTCAAGCTAACTCACCCATTCAGTGTCGCCGTCGCCCCCTCTACTAGACGTGTGCATCGGCGAGGACCCCTTCTTTTCGTGAATGATTGGTATGTTATCTCGTCGTTGCTGCTCAATTTGCTTCTCAACCCACTTTCAGTTCCTCCGCGTCACCCCCTTCACGACTCGCTGCAGTTCCCCGACGAGGCACCTCCATCAAAACCGCATCGCAATACTTCAGTATATTCACTCTCCACGCGCTACCTCTCTTCCTCGGCTCGCCAATCGAGATTCGAGTAGCGTCAAGACACCGATGTTGCTGCGTGCGAGATGGATGGACCCAGCGTCGACGGATAGACTCGGCAATTTTGACCGCTGTCGCCCCGGCGTCTTCGCTGCGCCCTTGCCTCGCTGGCTTCACCTCGTCCAACGCCAACTCGATCTCCAGCCTCCACATGAAGTTCGAGACTCAATACGCCAAGAACAAGATATCGCTGCGTGCGAGATGGATGGGCCCAGTGTTGACGGATAGACTTGGTCGTTCGAACCCTGTCGCCCCGGCGTCTTCACTGCGTCCTTGCCTCGCCAGCTTTCACTCACGTTCATGGCCACCTCTCGATCTCTCTCACCTTTCCCCCTTCGCTCATGGGCTCGCCAAGATGGGATTCAACGCGTGAGCAACTCGGTGGACACCGCTGCGTGCGAGATGGATGGGCGTAGTTGGGACGGATAGACTTGGGTCCAGATTATCTCGATACCAGTCGCCCCGGCGTCCCCTCTACGCACTTGCCTCGCTAACGATTCGACGACGACGACACTCATCTTCGTCTCGATACCAACTCGCCAACAAATTCAGCAAGACGCCGGCCACGGGGACGGACGCGCCACTACTCGCGGAGTGTCTTTGCTGGGCAGGGTTGGTTGGGGTGTTTTGTTGTCGCTCCGTCTCGTCCACCAAGTTTCATTCTGCCATCTCTAATCGAGGCTTGCAGCCCTGCCCGACAAGGCACCCTTACCAGCTCCTCCGTGTTCGAGTACATCTTTATTTTTTTTAGTTTATTTGGTGGAATGCAATACTCGAGTCTGTACTGGACGCGATGTGTGAACAATGAATCATTCCTTTGAGCAGTACGAAAGCTACAGAAAAGTCCTGAATTTGGGAATGTCCTTGACCTTGACTACAATAAAGTATTCCCATTGCCGCAGGCTCTCGATAGCGCAAGGATAAACTCCCTGCGCCGTGGTGAAGATCATCGTAAGGTCGTTGAGTGCGCCGGGTTTGGCCCCAAGCTTTGTGAGAACAGTTTGGCGTGCCGCGAGCCAATGCGGGCAGCTCGTGGAGTTGCTGATGCGGCAGGGATTGGTGTGGCCTATACGCCACCCTTCGGTACACCCTAGCTCGAGAATCTTCTGCCATTCTCCGTAGTACCTGATCTGTGGACGGAGAATTTAACGAGATCTATGTAGAGTGAAAGACCCGGCTTACCCAGCTGCCCATGTAGGTCGGGTGCATGTATGCACCAACCTCTTCCAGAGGTAGAGAAACCGTCAACGGCGCAGCTTCATCTGCAATGTCTCGATATCCGTGCCGGACGGCGTAGTTGAGCACTCTCAAGGCGTTGTCTTGCAGGCAATTTCCCATGAAAATCTTGCAAATGTCCATGGCAGAGTAGACTTGGTACTTTTCTGCTGCCTCGGAGAGGTCGGCGAGGAGAGGGAACTCGATGGTGTTGAGATCAGGCTGGCGCTGGGGGTACATGAACCTGAATAGTAGATCGAGAGTCGCGGCAGATTCGGTCAAGTCAACCACTTCGGATGGACAAAAGGCGGAGGGAGGGAAGCCATCGCAGTGGGTCTCGAGGTTCTTGATATGGACGCGGAATATGACCTTGTCGCTTGAGCGAAAGGAAACATCGGCGTCGGGCACATTGACTGTATTAGACTCCAAGGTCAGTCAGCCCAAAGAAACTCTGTAGAACTGGGCTTGCAGCGGTCAGATATTGAATCGGTGTCAGAGTCCATGTCGTGATGGCAAACATACATACATTGAGACGACGCGTACATAATTATTTTACTTCTACTTTGTGGAACCGTTCGCCAACCTCCTGATCTCGGGCTCCAACGGGAATCTCTGTGCTTCCGGAGGGATCGAATACAACAGCTGCCAAGTTTTCTCGAGCGGTCCGGGAGTCTTCCACGCCAACTCGTTGTTGCGGAGCCACAGTCGAACAAGGTGACGCCTATTAGACTAATATTCACAGGGTCCTGAGAAGCGGAGGAAGGAAAAACGCACGTATGCTGCTCGTCGTCTGTGAATTCGTCTCGAGCGTGGAGCAGACCCATGCTGTTGATGTATTGGATGTCGCCCTTCTTGAAGTTGAGCTGGAGCGAGTGTTTCTCGGCGAGGAAGTGAAGCATATCGAGGGCCTCTGCCTGCGCTTCGGTAATGGGTGGGATATTGGGGCTGCGCTGCTGCTCCCCGTAGCCCGTGAATTGCCGTCGCGAATACTGAATGACGGCATGCCCTTCGGTGAGATACAATACTGGGCGCTCCGCATAGCCAGGATCACCGCCAAATCTTCAAACCAATGTTAGTAATGCAACGGATTCAGCTGACAAAAAGCCGCACCGATCGAGTTTCCAGTTGTCTTTGAGGACATGAATCAAGTCTGGGCGGGTCTTGGCTATCTCGTTGTACACCGTGCCGCCACTGCTGAGGCGCGACGTGCCGCCCGACGCGGAGGTCTGGATACTGAGAAGGGCGATGAGGTCGCCAATGTCAGAGTGAAAGACTTGGCGGTCCGTAGTGTATGCCGAGTTTCCGGTGGCACCCTTCTCGTGCGCGTGCGAGACGCGTAGGTCCTTGATGTGTGCCAGCATCGCATTTGTGGCATCCTGTCTACCGCGACCGGAGCCGACATGAGAGGATATGCCTACACTGAGTGTTAGAAAATGTGCCTTGTGGGAAGGTATGAATATTAACCGGCGTAAAGGATCGCGAGTTCCCGCCGCGAGTATTTGTCAACGGGAATTTCACGCAGGACAAAGAACCCGCGCCCAGAGTAGAGCACCTCCGCAAGTTTCTTGAGCTCGGCCGACAGAGTCGGGAGGGGAAAAGTATCCCGTCCAACAAAACCGAGGGGTTGGCCCAAACCTGATTGCATGAGCCGGAGAATTGAGATTTGGAGAATGAAACGAACTTTCAAAGTGAGCTATCGCCTGGTCTATCTCCTGGAGTTGGGCATCGGTGAGGTTGTACACCCACTGAGACTCGTCCGTCCAATCCTTTGCCTCCCAAACGATCGGTCCTTCTACAGTTGCAGGGAAGCCCTCAGGAAGCGGCATCTGAGGGAGGGTAGGATCTTCGGCAAGTCGACGAGCAGTTCGGGCCCGGAATTTAGCTTCGTCGGGGTGGTAAGAAATGTCGGGCTGCTGGGGTTTATCGGCAGCATCGGGGGTGGGGACGGTGATCGTTTGAGTTGCGCTCATGGTGTTGGGGAAATGGAGAAGCACACATGAGGGGCGGCTTTAAAAGTGTGTAGACGACGGTGGGAAAGACATTCAATGACGAGCTTAACGGACCACAAAGAAGACAAGGATTGCTCAAGCTTGGCTTGGGTGTTTTGATGGTGGGCCGGGTTTCGCACAGTCGTGGAAAAGGGTATTGAAACCCCAATCAATTGCCAGAGAAAGGGCCAGACCACAAGAAAACTTGGTATTATAAACGTGAAAGTGGCGTAGGAAGTTGAGTCTATTTTGTAGTTGGTAAACCTGCTTGCAAGGGAGAAAAAACACTGAACTAGATTTCCATATCCTCCTGATCCGGCTCAGCGACAACAATCCTGCTCCCCGAAGGCCCAGGTTTTGGCGGTTTGCCAACGGGGGGCTTTTGTTTGGATAACCCAGGGCCGCGCTTAGCAGGCCCGGTCGTGTCTCCCTCGAATTCGCCATCTCCGATCTTGATGACGATAAGCAGAGTCGACTTTCCCCGAGTCCTGTATGTGATATCTTCATCCTCATCCTCGGGCAATATCTCGTCTTGGACCTCCATCGTTCCGGTCGTCATGTCTGAATGTATCTCATCGGCGGCAAATGGCAGGATGGGAGGAAGCCCGACAGCGAGCTGGAGAAGATGGGGAATAGCAGCGCCCATGGCACTGAGGTGAAGTGTCTTGTACCTATATTTTTCTTAGATGAAGGACGAAGCCAAGAACACTGGCGATTTACCCATCCTTAATAATGAGGTTTTTACAGCGCCTGAGGTAGTCATTGAGAGGCGTCTTGCGGGTGATGCATATGAGATTTTTGCCCTCCTTGTGCGCCGATCGAGGACCAGTGGCTGAAACGGATCTTGGTACAGTTGGAAACGGACGGACGGGAGCGAGTTTGTTGATGCGACCCCTAGGTCGCTGTGGCTCCGAGTTGGGCACCGGAACCGAGTCAAATTTTGTAGTCACTGGGACAGCCCGAGACGCTCCGTCGACTCGAAGCCGTTTATTGTCATCGGGGGCGTCGTCGAGCTTACGTTTCATGGTTGGGCAAGAGAGAAATATAAAAACCGAGGCAAACACGATCGTCTTTTCTTCATCTCCCATCCCCGAGGCTTGCAGAGCCGATCCTACAGCCATGAGCCAGCCCGATGCTGCTGAGCAGAACATTCAGATGTGGAAGGTCAAGAAACTAATCAAAAGTCTTGACTCTGCCAGAGGGTGAGGAGCTCGTCATTCCTCGTGTGCCCCGATGCTCATCTTCATCCAGGGCGGGCACTTCCATGATCAGTCTCATCCTACCCCCCAAAGTGAGTTTCACGACCAGGTCGCTTCATCGTAGCTCACAACGACGATCGCTAGGATCAAATTTCTCGTGCGTCGGCCATGTTGACGCAGGAATACGGGACAGCGTCCAACATCAAGTCCCGAGTCAATCGTCTGTCTGTGCTGGCTGCCATCACCAGTACCCAGCAGCGCCTGAAATTGTACAATCGAGTCCCACCGAACGGCCTCGTCCTCTTCGTCGGTACCATCCTCACGGACGAAGGCAAGGAGAAAAAAGTCTCGTTCGACTTTGAGCCGCACAAGCCGATTAACACGTATGTCCCTACAAATGCCGACTCAAGAAGATATTCACCTCTTCCAGGTCCCTGTACCTCTGCGACAACAAATTTCACACCGAGGCCCTTTCTGAACTCCTCGAATCCGACTCCCGCTTTGGTTTCATCGTGATGGACGGAAACGGGACCCTCTTCGGGACCCTCGCTGGCAACACGCGCGACGTGATTCACAAGTTCACCGTCGACCTCCCCAAGAAGCACGGTCGTGGTGGGCAGTCTGCCCTCCGTTTCTCGCGTCTGCGTGACGAAAAGCGCCACAATTACGTGCGCAAGGTTGCCGAGCACGCCGTGCAGCACTTTATCACCAACGACAAGGTCAACGTGACTGGCCTCGTTCTCGCCGGCAGCGCCGACTTCAAGACCGAGCTCAGTCAGAGTGATATGTTCGACCAGCGTCTTGTAGCCAAGGTCATCAAGGTTGTCGATGTGAGTTACGGAGGAGAGAACGGGTTTAACCAGGTTAGTCGTGCAGTTCAGCATCTTGAATTTGTCCTTAATTCATCTAGGCAATCGAACTCGCCGCCGAATCGCTCGCCAACGTCAAATTCGTCCAAGAGAAGAAGCTTATTCAAAAATACTTTGACGAGATCAGTCAAGATACTGGCCGCTACTGCTTCGGTATCGACGACACGCTCAAGGCGCTCGACCTCGGCGCGATCGAGACTCTCATCGTTTGGGAGAACCTCGACATCACGCGCTACACTCTCCGCAATGCTGCAGGCGGTAAGTTCTCACTCCCAGTCATATTCCTCCTTTGACACTCTTCCAGAGGAGATCATCGTCCACTCCAACAAAGAACAGGAGAAGGATCGCGAGAAGTTCCTAGACAAGTCCACGGGACTTGAGATGGAGCAGGGTGCCGAGCCGCAGTCGCTCCTCGAGTGGTTCGCCGAAAAGTACAAGGACTTTGGTGCCAATCTCGAGTTTGTGACGAACCGTTCGCAAGAGGGTGCGCAGTTCGTCAAGGGCTTTGGTGGGATTGGCGGCTTGCTCCGGTACAAGGTTGATTTCACCAACCTGGGCAGCGTGGACGAAGAGGACGAATTCTACGACAGCGACGAAGAGCCTGGTGTTTGACGGTATTGCTGGCTCCGTAATGGAGCCCCATCACGCTGGGGCTCTTCGAGTGGGGGAGGAGGTAGTGGCGGGTTCGCAGTGGAGTCGGACGGGGGAGAGCGAGGGCAGGAGGGTGGTGCAGACGCGGGGCTCGGCCTCGAAGGAGTGGATGGTGCAAGCGGACTTGTCTCGCCTGGTCATGCAGATGCGGTCGTGGAGGCAAGGTGTCGTCCTCCCCTCCGTTTCTTCGTGTTTTGAACAGTGATTTGTAACTCGCGGGAGGTGTTGACGATGGTGTGTGTTTTGCTCTCGCTCTCGCTGCGATGCTCATTCCTTCGCAGGTCCATGAAAAAAGTCGTCAAGAGTAAAGTATTATATATGTTGTATCCACTCAATGCCACTGTGTTGTATGACTTGTGTTGCTGCTTGAATCGTCCAGAGTGAAGCTCTATTATGTCGCATAAAATACAGTCAAAATAATGATATCTCGGGAGCCTAGGGACATTTAGAAGAGGCGGAGTAGGAAAGGGTGGATACTCACTATCCCTCTCGTCTCAAAAGCCAGCCAGTCACCCGTGCCCATTGGTAAAAGTCCCATAGACCGGCATTTCCACAGTCCAACGGCGAGCGTCAGCGCATTGCACGCGACATACAACAATTTCTGCCCAAGGAGAGTCGTGAACGCTTTTGGGTCCTTTGCCGTCGAGGGTGCGAATGGTACGAAAGCTTGCCGACATTTTATTGACTGAGTGATACAAGGTGACTGGACGCACCGCACCTTCATTGATACCAGCCAGATTCTTGAACGGCGAGAGCAGAAGCATGACTACAATGCCCATGCTGAAGATCTGCACGCCGCCGCCCGACATGTACAGCATGAACGCTTGCATGGGCAGCGACTTTGCTGGCGCGGTGGCAAAGTCAAATGCACGCTTCTCCTTGAGCTGGTCGTAGGATGAGGGCGGAGGGGCTGATTTCTTGGTCGTGGTTTTGGACTGTTGGAGGAGGAGGTCAGGTTTGCGCGACTTTTACATGGAATGGGACGAGTTACTGATGCAGATTTGGCAAAGCCCGGTGGTGGAGGGAGATTCCTCCATCTGAGAGTATGTCAATGGCATTCGTGAGGTGGTTGGAATTCGCGTACTTGGAGGAAGACTCGAGGGAAGAATACTCCAAGTTCTTGGACATGGACGCGTTTACAGAGCAACAGACACCAACAACGACGCCAGAGTCCAAATCGGGAAGGTACGACTCGGGAAGTTGTCGGAAAGATGCTCAATGGAATTTCGCGAACCAAAAAATCAGAAAACGACAGAGGCGGAGAACTAGTGGATACAGGGAATTATTCCATCTTTTCCAAGGCTTTGACAGCGCGCACAATGACTTCAGTGGCCCACCTATCTTTCTCAATTGTATCCGGCAAAGGGCAGGAAGTAAAAATCTGAGATTATCTGTCTCGGGCGCTCCACTTCCTCGCGGAGCCGTCGAATTTATTTGCGCTCTAGTCGCACAGGCACAAGCGGCCGAACGGGCGAAAGTTCCGTCGTGGGACTCTGCTCCGCGCTGCCGTGAACTGAGCAGCATAATTTCCGGTAGTCTAATCCGCTATCATCTTCATTTAATCATGTAAGATCTATGCGGATTTTTCGCCAACCTACTGGAACCACCGACATCCGCTCTACTGTCGACGAATCTCCGTGAAGCACAAGTATGCGCTCAGAGAGCGGAACGGACATATTCGATCTTCGCACTGCCAGTCACCTCGGGTGTTCGTTATGACCCCGGTGCTGATTCAAACAGGTAAAGGCGAGTGTCGATAGTGGCGTCCACTGAACGACGATTCCCAAAAAGGGTAAGAAAGATGGTACTCTTAAAATGACGGCTGCGCGAAAGTGATCTTTCTTCGAGAAACGCACTCTTGAGGGCGGTAAGACGGGGCGCAGTAGGAACGTGTTTCGCCGGGACGCACAAGCCTCCGCGGCCTGGTCGGATCCAGACTCGGCGGCATTCCAACGTGCAGTAGTACCTTTCGCGGTGATAAGACACTGTCTTCTCATGGCATTGAGGCCGTGGCAGTGGAAGAGACGGAGTATGACGCGCGATTCATACAGACCAACATCATATGGTACACCAAAGGGAATACATGCATCCTGCCAAATGCAAAGCAACCGTGCCTATCAGTATTGCTGTGGCTGAGGAGGCGGTGGGACCATCTGTCCAGGGAACGGGGCACCAAAGCCAGGAGGAGGTGTTGGAGGGGCGTAGCCAGGGTACATCTGCATGGCCTGGGGCATACCAGGCGGGGGCGGCATACCAGGCATTCCGGGCATACCAGGCATTCCGGGCATACCAGGCATTCCGGGCATACCAGGCATTCCGGGCATACCAGGCATGCCGGACATCATCATAGGTGGTGGTGGTGGAGGTGCCATGCCACCCATCTGAATCGGGGGAAGTATCGTTGTTTGATTCAGTCCAAAGCCGGGCGGCGGCGGTGGGGGTTGAGCCAGAACACCGGCAAACTGGCCTTGATACGTGTAAGCCGGAGTAGGTGTAACACCAAAAGCGAGAGGAGCAGGTGGAGGCCGAGCGGCAACAGGTAATGCGTTATTCTTGCGGGCTTGGGCGGTAAGGAGACGCTCGGCAGCTGTACCGTGGCGTTCTCCTTTGCCGTCCTTTTTGAACGCGTATTGGACGGTGATAGCTTTGTTCATGAGGAAAGAGCCGTTCATGGCTTCAATAGCAGCGTCGGACGCGTCAAAATCGGTGTAGGACACGAAACCGTAGCCTTTTGAGGTGCCGCCTGCTGGGTCACGGGCGATCTACGAGAGTCAGGTACAAGAAGTCGGCTTGCAACAAATGACAGACCTTGGCAGTCGTTGCCATCATACCAAACGCACTGAAGGTGTCATACAGCAGTCTCTCGTCGACATTCTCATCGAGATTACCGATGAACAGGTTGGCGCCGACATCGAGTTGTTTCTTATCAGAAGACGCCTGGACAGAAAAAGTCAGTGAAGGAGATTGAGCGACTGTGTTGCGTCGAAACGCGCCTTGTTAACCCGAATGGGCTTGCCCCATAGCTTGATTTGGTTCATAATCTTACAAGCATATTCTGCGTCCTCTTCAGTCAAGAACTCGCAAAAGCCGTACCCTTGATGGGCCATTGAAATACGGTCCTTTGGGAGATGTACGTTGACTGTTGGTGTATTTTGAGGCGGTGGCGACGCGGACAGAGGGCGGAGACAACGCACCTACAGGACCGGCTTGCAGCATCAGCTCCCAAACGAGCGCGTCTGTACACCGTTCATCGAGATTGCCCTGGGAGGAGTTGAGCGTTGCAGAAGGAAGAGCATTTTGTAGAGCACTCGCAAGATAGACTGTGGCCTCTTGGTTGCGATCATCCTGAGGGCGCGACATTTTTGGTGGCTTGAAGACACGAGCAGTGTTTGCACGTGTGATTTCGACCTCCTTGGCACCGAACCTCCACCGGAAATTTACCGTTGCATCTTGTCAGCCTGTCTACTGGCCGTCTGGTGCCGCACTCGAACACCGCCCTGGCGCGCCGCTCAAATGTCGCAAATTTCTTGCAAATCTCCTCAATGGAGCACCGCTAACCGTTCTTCGACTTCTCATGGGTTCTTCTGGGCCATCAAATGGCTCCTGGGCCAGACCTTCCGCCTCAAGAGTCCGGTTCTCTTGCAAAGGAATCACCCAATTCTTAAATACCGTCGCTATCAACTTGTTATCGCTCGGCTTGCCTGATGGCCCCGCTCTCGCAGCGCCGTCATGTCGACGTTGCATCGAAGCCACCAGATTTTGTCAGATACCCGATGTCCTTGTTCTGACGGCCTTAATCCGCCCTGCGATTACTCCGGGTAATTTTCACCTACACGTTCCAAATGTTCACCGACATGGACTATGTTTAGGGTCTATTTCGCCCGTCCGGCCAAGACCGGCCGACCGACCCTTCCCGAAGTACAGCACCGAGAGGGACAGATGGCCCTTAATATATAAAACGCCCTGGCATCTCTTTGTTCAACTTTTTCTTTCCGTGCCACCCAGGAAAAAGCTCGTTCAGACCACCATGATTGGCCTCCGTTCCCTCGTGGTCTATTTCACCGTCCTGCTCTTCGCTTTCGCCATTGCCTCCCCAGTCACCCCCAACGATGGTGCTCTGGTGAAGAAGGCGCTCAAGCAGTTCAAGATGAAGCGTAGCGAGACCCCCACGGTCCGCGCTCCTGCCGCGCCCTCCTATGTGTATGTCCCTCCACACGTGTATACCACACATCCACTAACACGCTTCTCTCTCCCAGGTATAAGCGAGCGGAAGCTGGAGCCCCCCAGCCGTCCCAGTACGCCCTCAACAGCCTCTCTTCCAGCGCAAACACATCACTGACTGTCGCGCTCATCTTTGTTCAGGCCCTACTACAAGAAATAGATTTGATTTGGATATCACCCCTCCGCCCCCACCGTTCCATTGCTACGCTACCCTCATCCCCCGAGTTCCCGTCGCTTTTACCTCAGTCCCCGCCTCCCCGTTCCTACCCCGTTCCTACCCTTCTCCTTACACAACCGGTTTTCTCTGGGTTATTGTAACTTATCCACGCGTTGGTTAGAACAATTACCTCGCAATTCCTGATTGTACACGCTAGACCTTGTAGCACAGGAATACATATTGTCTCTCGTTGCAACCAACCCTTTCCGTCACGTAGACGTCAAGTGCCAAAAGAAAATTGCCCACTTGATGACGCAAAATTAATTGGTTCCATGGTCGACTTTGCATAGGTCAGAGACATGAAGATATGAATTTAACTAGAGAAAGCAGATAAAGGGAAGTGGATATACGACAGAACCAGATAAGTAATAGGCTGTCGCAGGGCGTAAAAGTATTTCGTAAAAGTGTGATGAATCTGAAAGCATCCAGTTCTAAAGGACGAGACACTTTCTTCCCTTGCCTTTGACGACTGGCGGCTCCAGGGCTGCGACGATCGCCTGGAGCAATCTCAGCAAGATGTATAACAGATGGAGATAAGCACGCACCTCGTCGAAAACGTTCTTCAACCCCTTCTGCGTCAGTGCCGAGCACTCGACGTACTTGACAGCGCCCAGCTCCCGTGCAAGCCTCTCGCCCTGCTCATTCGTGACCGGCCGCTGTTTTTGTCTGGCCAGCTTTTCTATCACTTGAGAGTCATCTCGCAGATCGATTTGCGTCCCGACAATGAGACACGGCACGCCGGGGCAATGATGGTGAACTTCCGGGAACCACTTCTCCTTGACGTTTTCGAACGAGGCGGGGGACGTTACACTGAAACAGACTAAAAAGACATCGGTCTGCGGGTATGATAGTGGGCGGAGGCGATCATAATCCTCCTGACCTGAAACAAGTCAAGCTGCGGAACGGGTAAGGACGCTGCCTGAACTCACCGGCAGTATCGAACAGCCCCAGTGTGTACGGATCCTCTCCAATCATCACAGTCACTGCATAGTTGTCAACACCTAGAAAAGCCTGGTTGGTGCACGGGTGCATAGGGGGGAGTCGTTGCGACATACGGTCGGGACATATTCGCTGGGGAACTTGTTGGTGGTATACGAGATAAGGAGACAGGTCTGGTATTACGGAATGATATGAGGGCGGCGCTTCATGCAGGACAAGCAGTGACGCACCTTTCCAACAGCACCGTCCCCGACGACCACACACTTGATGGTTTGCATACTGCCGAAAGGAGTCTAGCACGGCTTGAGGAGACTGTGGCCACAGTGTAAGTCGCAAAAGAACGACGAGGGCGAGATTGAGAAATAGAGAACAAGACGAGGGGAATGATGGTTTTGGCGTGGTAACCAGCAGAAAGAGGCAGAGCCTCGAGGCGGTGTCGACAACGACGAACGGGAGTGGCCAGTGGCATTTCTATCATGACAAGCAGTAGAACAGAACTCACAGGAAGCTGGATACACTGGTCGCCTGCACAATCGCGAATCTTGCAAGTCGATACTCAAATCAACCTCGAGTAAAGTCAGCTGAAGTAGAGTCTGTCGCAAAATGGGCCGATGCGGGGAATGGAGCGGGTAAGAAACGAGGTGCGGCGACGGAGGGAGCGACAGAGCACGTACAGGCAAGAGCGAACGACGGTTATGGCTGCCGCCGACAATCTGAAGGGGTTGGTCGCAGAGTCGATCAACACAATCCAAAGATTTCCGTTTCAAGGCACCTGGCAAAAGGAAATCCTTGAAAAATTTTGCAAAAAAACCTTCGGTCGTCAAGGATGCTGCGACGGACAAAGTTACTTTCTCGTGCTACACAGTTCTCCAAATTCAACGGCCGTCATGCCCACGAATCACCGTCCAACGCCCCTCCGGCCAGTCGTGTGCTCGTTCTGACTGGACAATCGAGACTGTCTTGGGCATGCATCCGCGGGTCGAGGCTACCCACAGCGAAAGCTTACACTTATCGCCGCCAGAAGCAGCCATTCTCATGCCAGCGGAACAGGGAGCTTCTGCAGATCCAGGCGGGCGCTTAAATTTCCCGAAGCGTGTTGTTTACTCAAGAAATAACATTTATAACTCAAAAAATACGGGCAGCTACCTGACCTTTGCCGTTTCCGCGTGCTACTCGCCAGAATGAGGCTCGACGCGCAAGCAAGTACAAAACGAACGACTTACCCTGACAGCCGGTTGCGGCAACCAACACAATTGAACCTTGCCGCGAACCGTCACACACACACGCCGTGCGGTGCCAGCGCAAACTCTGGCCGTGTTGGAGGATCAGTCGAAGATTGTGGGCTTCTGTCGCTTACCGTTCACGGCCTCGATCACTCACCTAAGTTAACAAGGTCATTGGTCGGCGCGCGGATAGTCTTGTGAAAACCTCACCTTCTGCGTGCTCCATGCCATATATGATCGCCGCGTCGGCGTTCCATGCCAGGAGGGTGCCGTGCACCGCACCGAACACCACAGTCGATCCAGCGAAGACTGCACCCAACTCTCGCACGCCCGAGTTTGTGTACGATTTGCCGACACGGTTATCTTCATACGACCCCAGACCAACCTGGCACGCCGAGCCGCCCCGCTGGGTGACGAGTGCATGCGTGCCCGTAGCGTTGATGTCAATCGCCGTGCTATCAGGCCTAATTAAGCTATGGATATCCAAACACCAAGAAACGCCACTGACATGCTCGACTGCAAAAATGCATACGCCTTTATGGTCCCATTTGGCACTGCGCAATGCCACCTACGACCCGAATGTTATCAGCAGATTGACAGACAAGAGCAAGCGACGCACACCACACACATCCCGTGTCCCCCAATCAAGCATCACACGCCATCAATGAACTTGCGCCGTTACGTGCGTACGCGTGATGGAGCGTTGGGCAACCCAGCGGCCTATGCATAGTCAGCAGCCATTCCAACGAATCGAAAACGAGGGCACCCTTGGACCAAGCCCACACTTTGACCCCCGTTTGTGGAAACGCGACGGCGATGTGATCCCGAGAATGCGCTAGGCAGACCGCCATATTGCCATCTTCTCGCTTCTCTCCCGTATCGAGGATGTAGACCCATTCCCACCGGTTTGAGGACTGTACATAGTGTAAGAGGCGTCTGGACGCGACCAAGAGACTTACCAGCCGCTTTAGCCACTTCCCAGAACACCATTCTCGAGCAGAGTCAATACTGCATCCTCGCCGTCCAGCCAGCAAACGCGCCACTTGTGAACTGTTCTCAAGCCGTGCGATTTCAAACCGTCCCGTATTGTTCCATATTCGCAAGGTACGGTCCCAGCCTAACCAAAAATCACCCACTGCAAGGAAAATAAAATAAAAACCCGGCATACAATGCAAGGCGATAAACGAGCCGCCCGGATTGAATGCCATCTTGCGGATT
>JARKIF010000138.1:0-84221 GCA_029378245.1 Roridomyces roridus | reverse complement strand
GCTCGAAGTTAAACGTTCGAAGTTAACCCGTACTCACCTGATTTCCCTGGCACATTGACACTCGTTTGTATCGCAAATGTCTATATTACTATATATACACGTGGGTGTGAATAGATCCAATCCGTTATTCTGTACAACAGAAAAGCCCTCTTGTGGTGGACCAATAGCTATCCGGAGCCCCGCCCATACGCAGTCCGTCAACGCCGCCCCATTCGCACAGGCGAATACCAAGGTGGAGGCGTAGAAGAAGTTGGCGTTGCCCGTCCCCTGGTTGAGCCACAAATGGTGGAAAAGAGGCATTAACAACGCGGCGTGTAGATGCAGCAGGGTTGTGACGATGGGGTATCTCAGATCTACGGCCAGCGGTGAGTGCTATGTTTGAAGCGAGGAAGAAGGTCGTTCACATGGGTATATTTCGGGGAATAGGGCGATCATGCTAAGGAACAGACCAGGGTCGGCCATGGTCGGATATGACTTGAAGGTGCCTAGCACTCCGAGCAGGATGAATGCTGCGTAGAGGTAATCGTATCTATTTCGAGTAAGACTTTGTGCGAGGAAGACAAGATGCAGCGTACTGGAATTTGATGCAGACCGGGGCGATGTAGATGAGGATGGATCTATTCGGTATCAGAAAGGGGGCAGAAGGGTGGACAACACGTACGGAGAACACCATGAGGAAGAAAGGTCGGAAGTGGTCGAACATTTCAGTGAAGAAATACCACCAGAGCCCAACATTGGGCGTCAAATCTGGTAAAGTGAGACTAGAAAGCAATTGAGTGGTATGTTGACGAGACACGAGGCGACTGACATTGCGCCCCATGTCTGAGGAATCCACGCCCAGCCCCCGGAAACCAAGGCAGAAACCAGCGTGAGCACGCTGGTATACACCAGGAATTCCACCAGCAGAGGTATTATTATCTTGACGTTCCCAGAGAATGCTCGAGGTGAGGCTAGCTGGGATACAGGGCTGCTGGCAAGCAGCAATACCAATGGCGCTAGCAACACGACAGAGCTCAAGGACAGTTGTAGCAGGATAGCTGCCGCTAGCAGTGAAGGCGAGGCATGGCCTGGTTGGACCGTCAGAAAACAAGGGCTAAGAGGATCGAGGAAAGTTACCTCGAGCTGCAAATAGAGAAAGAAGAGCAAGGGTGTTTTCAAATGTCGATGTTGAGAGGGCTAATGTGGGCAAGAACAGGTAAGGATTCAAAAGATATCTGGAAGCTACAGTCAGATATTATCGCGCAGAAAAGACAGCACACGCACGCCGCAGCAATCAAGCCGTCTCGGGAGGTTTGCGCGACCCTTTGACGCGCTCCACAGTTGCACCAGAGCCCACGCGCCAATCGCATCAGAGATGGTCCATATTAAAGAACACGCTATTCTAGACGTCGGGAGCACCGTAGTGAACAGGGCAAGGAAGAGTGGGGACTAGATGGCTGTTAATCCACAGTATAGACGTGTCAGGCGCACCGTACCTGTCGGAAGACGCCGCCAGAGTATGGGTCAATCCCATTTTTGAATAGGTAGATGCCCTCCTGCACTGGGTCGCCGTGAGCGCACAACGGACGAGCATGGCAGAGACAGCGCACAGTTGAGGTATGATGTCAAGGGTGTTGAAAGTTGATGGTTGTGCTTGAGGACGTCGGACGCGTTGGTCAAGGCCAGCAGGAGTCGGCCGACCACGAGAGCAGGAAAGAGGCGCCGGTATCGACCAGGGACTTCATGGTGATCTGAACGGGACGCGAATGATGGCGGTCTTTGGCAGCTACCATCATCCAGTCGCGCCCATTGAACGCCTCGCTCCTCAGGTCTCTGTTTTATTTCAAGATGAAGAGTACGCGAATATTGGAGCTCGAGGCCCTCCGTTCCACGGCAAAACACGACCACTAGACCGGAGCCGGTCTGTCTATGAAGAGTGTCAATCGACTTGCAATCGACAGTGAAACTTTCGATGCATACGACAGGCTGGATTCGAGGCTACACGACCACAATTCTACGCCAACATTTTGCCTGGTTTCTTCCAATCACCACCTCCCCTTTAGCCACACCTCTTCAGCATCATGCCGCAAGATCCCATCCCCGGTTAGTGTCCGTCCTTGACGCGTGTGCGCTGAGCCAGCGGCTGACCCGCCCATTCAGATCCTGCTCTCAAGACGTTCCTTAGCCAGTAGTAGCCCTTCGGGTGAGTGATTCTCGCCCCGCATCCTTTTGGCAATTGACGCCGCCCATTCACAGATCGCTTCCAACTTCCAAGACCTTGCGTCCTGCATCCTGCCCGTGTATACCCCATGTTGGTCATTCCGCTTTCCCTATCTCTCGTTGTCTGACTCGCATTTCTCTAGATAATATATTGTTCTCGCTACAACTTCTACGTGGGTCCACGAGCTCGCCTATACCCCATTCGTCAGTAGCCGTTTCTCATATCTCGTCCTTGGCTGATTTGCTTCCAATTTCAAAGTGTAATGTGCTCATTTGTACCCCTTTGTGTCGGTTTTTCTTCTACTTGCCCGTCCATTTCTTTTGCATGAGTAATCAACTGTTTCTACCAGCACCGGTCTTCTCAGTGTTTGATACCATATATTACCGCTTCAGTTGCAAGAGCACGACACGCTCAACGCCCAGTCAACGCGAAGGCCTGCAGGGTGGGCCGAGCGCCGTGTCTGATCATGAATTCAGAAAACCCCATTCCTTGCCGTCAGTCGCGCCTTCGTGGTATGTACAGACTGTTGCGAGCGTCTGGCCGCCACATCCCCAGGCGAATCGACCACCGGTAATTCTGCGCCTAGGACTGACTCGGATAGAGCTGCGTCTTGGACCGCGAGGACCAGCGCGTAGGCGGAGCGTCTTGTACGATGATGAAGTAGTGGTGTGGTCAATCCTGCGTCACCCCCTTCCGTGTCTGGTCTCCCCACTACCAGGCGCACTATATGTATCGAAAGATCCCGGTAGAGTAGAAAATGATACACGTTTGTGAACCGAGGCGATATTGGAGACCATATTGCTCACGCGACGCGTCTGTTTGGGTCTGTGTCGTGTTTTGATCTCGAGCTCAACCTCCATGTCATCCTCAGAGCCGCACACTGAGATACTCCGACGCCTCCAACGCCTGGAGAATGTTGTCCTCGCTCGTGGCGACATTAAGGCCTCAAACTCGCAGTCCGCACCAGTTGTAAGTCTCGAAGAGTGCAGGGAGACGTTCCTACTCAGTTTCATACCAAGCTCCCGGAGGCGCGACTTCTTCCACTGAGAGCCTGGTTTCACGGCGCCTAACTTATTCAAGAGCCGTGCCACTTGACCTGGGATGAATCCACTGCTCCTCTGACCCTCACTATCCGTTCCAGCGCGCCTGTTAAGACCCGAGTCGATGTTTCGCGCGACGTGCAGTCAATAACTGTTCGTATACTTCTTCTCTCGATTTCTACGACCAATCAAATTTTGAAATAGTTCTCTGAGCCAGAGGAGCTCACAGTGCAACAGCTTCCGCTGGTCCAACTTACGACTCGGCACGGACCTGAACAGACATGGATTCTGCAGTTTGACTCGCGCCACATTGAGTGGTCTGCAACTCGGTATCGATCATTCGTGCAATGGTTCATCGCAAGAGGCAACGCTATTGTATCCCAGTGTCGGTGTGTGGCTTTCTCGGCGGTTACGCGTTCATGCTGCTAATACACACACGTAGGCCACTCGAGGCTGAGACCATCTGGGATGCAGCCAACCGAGCACAGCATGGTAAATCCCACGTTGCCAAGCTTGATCTAGCGAGCCAGAGCCACGCAATCAAGTGCCGCATGAAGGCTAGGGTATGCTTTTCTTGAACTGGCCATATGTAAAGGAATATAAACGTTCTCTTAGAAACAAACGCAAGATTCTACACGCGTAGCGTCTGATCTGCGGCCATCCAAAGTTGTCCCGTTCCTTCCTATCAAGGCATGGTATCTCGGTCGCAAACTTTTCGAGGAACCCTATCATCTTGTGTGGCTTCACAGTGGCCGCCTTTCCATCAGATCCGGTGAAGCTCCTGGTGCTCCACCTCGTCATTCGGAGAACGTAGACATGAAAACAATCGTGAGCAAGGTGTGGGTGAGACTCTTTTCTCCGTTGCTCCCGATGTGATGGTGGTCTGACGTCGCATTTCCAGTTTGTGAATCCAGCAGACTCGCAAAACAAGTCTGTTTTCTTTGAAACAAATGAGTCCATACCGCGCTCAGGGCAGAAAGAGCTGGGTGCAGAATATTCCAAGTTCTTCAAGCAAGGTACCCGAACGACTTGGAATCATCCATTGACTGCCACTCACCGTGAATGGCAGGTGGAAAGCTCTGCGAAGGGGATATTGCCATCCAATTTGACAGCGACTCATCAAACTGGAGCCCGTATTCTTACTTGGTTTTCGTGGACTGGCTCAAGTGCAATGTTGACCACCGGCAAGTCCTGGGGTACGCCTTGTCTTTCCCCACGTTGCTTTTCGAACCTCGTTTCAGTGGTTTAGCGGGAAACGCGAAGTGGGATGTGATTCCGTTGATAACAGAGCGTGTGGAGACCAAACTACGACGAGGTTTTGCCGTCGACGGTACCAGAGGTACGACGAAGCATCATCCGACACATCGTTTACCAAAAGCTCTTACTTTAGACGCAACTACACCAACGGCTACTCGAAGCCAGACGAAACGCAAGGCTGACGACGACGCAACTGAAGAGAGTGGTTGCAGCAAAAAGATCAAGGTGGAGGAGACTTAGAAATCGTGGCGCGGTCAACCTCTTTCCGGCGTTACCCCTTCTGCGTCTGTTCTTCCGCCCCAGCCGTGTTACACGTGTAGAATCACTCGAATTTCGTTGGTAGAGTATGAAATACTTGATACTTGATACATTCGAAAGTCGTTACTCACGCGGCGCGTCTGTTTGTGTCTGTATCGCGTTTTGATCTCAACCTCCATGTCTCCTCAGAGTCTCAGCCTGAGATACTCCGACGCCTCCAAAGCCTGGAGAATGCCGTTCTCGCTCTTGGTGGTGACATTAAGGCCTCTAAACCCCACTCCGCACCAGCTGTAAGTCAGCGCCGACGAGGCAGCAGCGGTTCTAGTAATCCACTCATGCCAAGCTGCCGGACGCGCGCCTTCTTCCACTCAGAGCTTGGTTTCACGGCGAAAAGCTTATCCAAGAACCGTGCCGCTTGACCTGGGACGAATCCACTGCTCCTCTGACCCTCACTATCCGTTCCAACGCGCCCGTTGAGACCCTCGATGTTTCGCGCGACGTGCAGTCGATAACTGTTCATAACTCCTCTCTCCACTTCTACGACCAAATTAACTCGACATAGTACTCCGACCCAGACGAGCTCACAGCGCAGCAGCTTCCGCTGGTCCAGTTGACGATTCAGACAGGGCGGAGCTGAACAGACGTGGATTCTACGGTTCGACTCGCACCATCGGGAGTGGTCTGCAACACGCTATAGGTCCTTTGTCCAATGGTTCATAGCCAGAGGTAAAGGTAACGTATCCAAGTGTCGGTGAGTTGCTTTCGAGGCCGATACGCGTCCGTATTGATGCCCTACGTAGGCCACTTGTGACGGAGACCATCTGGGATACAGCCAATGTCCAAGTACGAAATGATACACCCAAGTACGATTTAGTCGGGTTCGATTTAGTCGGGTTCGATTTAGTCGGGGTGGCTCAGGGGGTCAAGGACCGCATGAAGGCTAGGGTATGTTTTCTTGATCTGCTCCATGAAAAGGATGAACTCTCTCTCAGAAACAAGCGCAAGATGCAGCGCGCCCGACCTCCAACCTGAAATCATCCAAAAATGTCCCGTTCCTGCCTATTAAGGCATGGTATCTTGGTCGCAAACTTTTCTCGGAACCGTACTACATTTTGTGGAGCAACAGCGGCCGCATGACCATCGAATCCGGTGAAGGTCCTGGTGCTGTATCCTGTCATTCGGAGAACGTAGACATGAAAGCAATCGTGAGCAAGGTGTGGGTGAGACTCTTTTCTCCGTTGCTCCGATGTGATGGTGGTTTGACGTCGCATTTCCAGTTTGTGAAACCAACAGACTCGCAAAGCAAAGTTATTTTCATCGAAACAAATCAGTCAATACCGCGCTCAGGGCAGAAAGAATTGGGTACAGAATATTCGAAGTTCTTCAAACAGGGTACATAATACCGACTTGGGATTCATTCGTCGATTGCCACTCACCGTGAATGGCAGGTGGAAAACATTGCGAAGGAGATATTTCTATCCAATTCAACAGTGACTCGCCAGGATGGGCCGCCCATTCTTACTGGTTTTCGTCGACTGGTTGAAGGCGATGGTCCATGACCGAGAACTCCTGAGGCGCCTCTTGTCTTGTCCCCACGTTACTTCTCGAACTTCGCTACAGTGCAAGAGCGGCCGATGCCAAACGGAATGTGGTGCAGCGGACGGCGGAGCTTGTGGAGACCAAACTACGACGAAGCTCTGGCCTCAGTGGTGCAAAAGGTACACGACGAAGCATGATCGCAAGTAAACAGTTTGCCAAAATTCTTGCTTCAGGCGCAGCCACTGCCCCCAACACGCAAGCGACGGAAGCAACTCATCCAACGGCCACTCGGAGCCAAACGAAACACAAGGCTGACGACGCAACTGAAGAGAATAGTTACACGAAAAAGATCAAGGTGGAGAAGATTTGAAACTTTTGAAGGGAATCGTGTAAATCTGTTGTTGTTCACAATCGCTATGTCCCAATTCCATCAGTCACCAGCACGTTCACAACAAGGAGGTCTTCCAAGTACAACAATTAATCGAATCGGAAAAAAGGAGTATGTATGGTACGTGTAGTAAGATGAAAATGCCTTTATACAAAGTTTTACAAATGCAGGAGGGAGGGAGTGCGTGAAGAACAGGAGATCCAAGAAAAAGGGCGCGTACGACGAAAAGAAACCGAAACAGAGCACGGACGAAAAGCAAAGCCGAGGTATGTAAGACAGCAGTACGGGATCAGAACCATGCCATGTAGCTCGTTTCCGCGAGCTCCGCGGTGAGCGCTCCATGGTCAAAGTTGAACGAATCGTTGGCCGCGATCCGCGGCTCAGAGGGTATGAACGGTGTAGGTTGAGCAGACGCAAACGTTAACCCGCCTTCACCTCGGCCACCGCCGACTCGATAACGTTCGTCGATCCCAACACCCGCGCTCGCAAAGTTGTAGACACTCGGCAGCCACGTCTCGGTCGAATCGGCCTTGTCATGCGGCGGCGGCGGCGCACCCGCAGGGGAAAAAGTCATCTCGTTCGCATAGCGCGCCAAAATAGGATGGGCATGACGGAACGCGGGCGGGAGTTGCACACCCGACACGGAAGCAGGTGTGGGTTGGGCACCAGGTGTGGAAGAGGACGAGTGCTGTGCACAGGCCCTCCTCGCCTTGTCTGCCAGTTTCTCCATTATCGGCTTGAGATGCACGAATCAGACAAGGTATATCGGCAAAAGAGTAAGGTGGCGCACCAGAGACTTGGCGCTGAAGGGCAATAGTGTCGCTACGCGCCGGAAAAGGCGACACACCCGGTCGAGATCCTGTACGGCATACGGGGCCAAGGAGGACGCGGGTGCGCGGGAGACGAAAAGCGACAAGGTTACCTAGCCTCGATAAGCATTGAGCCTCGGAGCAGATCGAGGACCCACCGTTGCAGAGAAGGCGTTAAACCAAAAATGTAAGAACCGTGCGCTGAGTTGGGGCTCCTGATCGAATAATGTCTCGATGGTGGCGATCAGCGACGCGGTACTGATGTATGTGGCCAACACAGATGGCGCGTAGGGATGGTGCAGATCTGAGAAAGTACCACTCAAAGCTTCGGTGAAACAACGCCGGTGAAGTTGTAGCAGGGCTGCAGGAACCTCAAATGAGTGAATATCAACGTAATGTTGGATAGATCGTACCGATGTCCCGGCCAGAAGCCACGAGAGCGCGCTGCATAACAAGGAAGCGCGCAGTTGCATTGCTGTCGGCTAAGGGCCCGGGGGCATGAAAGTCCCGGGCCTGTACGTCAAGCCGCAGTACCTCCTTGTAATCAGGGGGCACGACTGCAGAAACAGCCTCCAGGATGGGTCCAAGACACTCGATAAAGAATGTGTTTTTCCACTGGTGATCTGCAAAGAATGTGAATCATGCTCGACTAGCCAAGCCGGGTGGGCGTACAAATGATCTCATCCTTGGGCACATGAGTGCTCTCCGTATATGCGGGCGGCTTGGTGTCAACATGGCAGAGCGAAAGCGAGGGCGGACGGCCCAGCGACAGGCTCTGAGGGACGATGAATACGATATCGGGCTCAGAGTACTGGCGCCTACCATGCGGCAATCCAAGTTGAGCAGTTCCTGTTCCCTTGTAAGATATCATTGGTATAGATGTCCGTTTAGACTAACCCAAAAAATCGCCCGCCGTCGTTCATACTCTTCAGGGATCACCTTGAGGCGGGATCCGTCTCGATCTAGCAAGCTCATCTCAAGTAATGATCGAGCGCAAGGGAAAGATACCCACGAAGCCCGAGCTGAGAACAAAGTTCAGTAATGGCAGCAACTTCTTTGAATGAAGACGCACCCCTTGAGCTAGTTTTGCAACAAAACCCATCAGGTTCCACGCGTAGCCGACGGCTTTGCGGTTGTCGGAGAAGACGAGGTGGTACCAAATCATGAAAAAGAGACAGTGAAGCTCGTCAAAGTCCGGTTCCTCCATGAGAGGAATTTCGCAGACAGCAGCGCGTGCAAGATGGTGATATGCTTCGCCGTGGAGAGACCCGAGCGGACGAGATAGATCTACCAGGGAGCCGATGGAGAGAACCATGAGGAGGAGCGCCAGACGACGGGGAGACAGTTCTGTGATGGGAGTCGTGTAGACGCTGTGGATGAGCAAGTCGATAAAGGTTCGAGAGGGGTCGAGGTTATGTCTAAGGAAGGCGTTAGTTTCTACGGCGAAAATGCAAGGAGAAGACGTGCTGCCAAAGGGCATTCCGGCGAGCCTCTTCACACAGTGCCTGGGCTTCAGCGCGCGGAGGGAGCGCGTCACGAATTCTTTGGCGAATCTTGAGATCCATAGTCCACGGAAACGGAAAAGTCACGCTGAGTTGGAGTATATCAGGCGCGACAAGAGGCGCCGATGGGTCAGATGAGGTCAAAGCACTATTGGCCGGCACGTATAGTTCCTGCGAGGTCTTGATACGACGCAGGTCGGTTGCGAGCAAAGGGTGCTCGGCCTGGACCGATTCCAGGCCCTCCTCGAGCTGCCGGACGCGATCGCTGAGCTGAGCGATCTTTTCGTGGAGTTGCTCGGTATTGGCGAGAATGAAGCGAGAGCCGCGACCACTTTGGAGGGCGCCTATAGTAGGGCAATGAGCATAGTGTTAACGGCATCCGACGATTGTCACCTTCTGGACATATTTCTGCACAGCCGCGCTTGCAGCAGCTCTAGCAGCACGTCAGGACGACCAATGCACGGAGGAGAACGACTGACCTGGCACGGAAACACGCGATCACACTGGAGAACGCGTCAAGACGGAATGTAATGGGACAAAGCTTCGGCAGACCTTCAGCTTCAATCTAGAGACGTCGGTGAGGACGGAACGAGCAAGGACAACGGCTCTGACCTCCGGCACTCTCTGCACGATAGTTTTCTTCGATCCGCTGGCTCTGCGTTCCCTGCATTTCGAGGCCTCTTTGCGGGAGGCTCACTGTCGCCGGGGTCTCTTGGCTCGCGGGCGTCGTGGGCAGGAAAGTTGAGGGCGCTCCCCAACATGGTGAAGGGTAAGGGCGAAAGGTGTTTGACGCCGTTTAGCCAGGCACTAAAGCATCCATTCTGCTATAAGCTCGTCCTGACTCCGCGATTCTCGGGGAAAGTCCTCTTTTTACCCCATATGGCTTCCTTAATAGGCACCTCGCTCCCTGCATGCTCTTTCGCCCTCTGGTATGGCCTGGCATGGCTTATATCCTTTCTATTGTCTCGCAACATTCTACATCAGCTTCCCACAAACTCCGTGTCCCTCGGCTGTCCATCCGTTCGGTGCGCACTTCTGATGAGGGACGGCCGGAAATAAAATTACTGGAAAACATGGCGTAACGATCATCGGGACCCACATCACGGCGAATGCAAGCGAGTGGCCGTGAAACCCTGCTGGCCGTTGTACCCGTCTCGAACGTACTCCACGTGGAACCAACGGGACAAAACGATTCCAATTATCTGCGAGAGCCCCTGCCCGACACGACGCATCGCCAAGAAGATCGCCCAAGAAGTATTTATGTGCCATGGCCGACTACAAACAAGGTCAGATACGAATGCGGGTGCGGAGAAGCACAGGAAAAGAACGAGAACGACGCGCCTCCGAAAGAACTGCAGTTCAAGTTGCGTAACCAAGTAGGTAGGCACGCTCTCCGCGCTGAATGGAACGCGATATCACCGGCGATCCCGACGGTCAACACTAGAGCGATCAGCCAGCCATACATCACAGATGAAAACGCCCTTGCTCAAGCCAAATAGAGAGAGACGTGCTCGTCGTGGTGGGAGGTAGTGCGCAGCAGCGATGAGGGCGGAGGAGCACAATTCATTCAACTCGGGGGAGCACACAAGAAGAAAGAACCGGACATGGATAGGATTTTCGAGAACCTAGTAGTCCAATCAAGTTCTTCATGTAATCTAGCGCATATCCAGAGACGGTCACGAAGGGAGCCCTGACTTTGCATTAGAGGATACCAGTAAGTAGTTGGAAGAGGATAGAGTTCGATGATCAATTCCAAGCATGCACACACTCACTCGTTCTTGATGGCGCGCCTCATAGACGTATGGGCCCCGAACCTTGAAATCGAAATGCGGCGGATACGCGACCTCATCGACAGGTATCCGTACATTGCCATGGACACCGAGTTCCCCGGCGTCGTAGCGCGGCCAATGGGTGCCTTCAAGACGTCGTCAGACTACCATTACCAGACCATGCGCTGCAACGTTGACCTCCTCAAGATCATCCAGGTCGGTATCACCCTCGCCGACGAGAATGGCAACTTTCCCGCCGAAGCGTCTACCTGGCAGTTCAACTTCCGCTTCAGTATAAGGTGCGACTCCTTTGCACGCAATCCAGTTCCGCTCTCAGCCACCTTTCAGTGATGATATGTACGCGCCAGAGTCCATAGACCTGCTCCAAAAGTCTGGAATCGACTTCCAGCGCCACGACGAGATTGGAATCGCCCCAAACGACTTTGCGGAGCTCATGATCACCTCCGGTTTGGTGCTGTCGGAGGACACAAAGTGGATATCATTTCACAGGCGCGTCGTTGCATCTCTCGTCGCGCGTTTTACTGACTTGCTTACAGTGGCTACGATTTCGGCTACTTTGTCAAGCTCCTCACCGCCGCGTCGCTTCCCACAACGGAGGAAGAGTTCTTTGAACTGCTATCAACGTGGTTCCAGACCGTCTACGACATCAAATACATGATGCGCGCGTCGAATAATCTCAAAGGCGGGCTGCAACAAGTTGCAGATGACCTGGGCGTACGTGACCGTGACGTTCACCCTCTCCGGCGAGTCTGACCTCTCTGCAGGTTCTCCGCATCGGCCCATCGCACCAAGCAGGCTCAGACTCTCTCCTGACCGCGTCAACATTCTTCAAGATGCGCGAAATATACTTCCAAGACCACATTGACGATGCCGAGTATTCCGGCAAACTCTACGGCCTGGGCCAGACCGTCACCAACGGCATGATGGGCGACCCCGCGCGGGGCGGCGCGACAATTGCAGAGAGGGAAGATCGAAGTGTCGCCCGTGAGACGCACAACCAGACCCCTGGTCCTGGGTCAGGTCAAAACGGTGTCAATTTGGGCATGACGAATGGCGTCCTCCCGACACCACTGCCTACATCATCTTACCAGGTGATGAGCAGCGCCCCGTATCTCCGACCAACATTAGTAGGTGGGAGATAGTCTTTTGTGTCGCTTTCTGTCATGCATTCGTTGTACAATTCTTGGATGGTGTAAGAATAAATAATATTAGTGCCTGGAGTATCAAGCCATCTCCACCTAAATGGCGGTTGAGATACAGCATCGACAAGAGACATGGGACGCGACGCACGTAGTTGCTTGGGAATATACCTTTCTGTCCAGTCGAGTTGATGCCTGCGAGCGTCATCTGTATGCATCTTGTGTCGAAAACCATATACATACCTTCCCACCAACCGTCCCCGTAATGCTGACCACCATTCGGACCGCTTGTCAGCTCGACAAGTTCCCCTTCATCAAGTCCAAGTTCGTCGGCACCTTGTGCTTCATATGCGTACACCCCTCGCACTGCATCGCAGTCAGTAATCTGACCGTCAAGTCAATGAATGGCCTTACCGTACTGCCCCGACCCTTCCTCGGAGGAGGACCCGGCCGAGGGTGCGGGCGTCCCATCCTCAGATCCATATCCCAAGTATGACGCAGGTACAAGCCCCGAACTCTCCCCGTCCGATACCTTGACCCATCCTGATCCATCATCGGGCTCAAGAACCTGGACCGCCGCCCCCTCTGCCAAGGTTAAACGTCAGGCACGGAAAATAGAGACAGAAAAAAAGCAAAAGCCAATGTCGATTAAACCCACCGGAGACTCGTAGCTCAAACTCCGACGTTGGCGCAAAGTCGAAGAGCATGCGTGCCGTCGGGTACGACTCTTCGTACGATTCCTCGGCCACGGACTGCGCAAATGCGGACGCGGTGGGAGGGGCGGCTGTAAAGCGCGTCAGATAGAGCAAAACTGGAAAAGCCTAGAAATTACCCGGTTCCATGCGCGACGCCGAGGTGGAGCTGCGCGAGAGGCCGCCTGCCTTGGGTCCTTGCTCCGTTTGTTTGCAGTTCGCAGGGACCTAAGGGGGTCAGGGCTCGGTAGAATTCAGCTGCCTGCCTTCGTACCTTCAATTCACATTTGGAGTGCACAGACAGGTTACACGCTTTGCAGGTCTTGCCCTGTTTGCTGAGCCCCCAGATGGATGACTGCCATTACGATGAGCGGCGATACTATCAGAAATTCATCAAGCACCTTGCAATATCCACATTGAGTTGGAATGGAGAAAGAAGAGCTCTTGAATGAATGTGGATGTTGTCCACCTTCGTCGTCTACCCGAATGATTAGACAAGACTCAGTAAGTGTAGTGACGCTGCATACCACCGACAGCAGCAGATATGACGTCGATCTCGGTCTTCAATATGCATTCTGATGTCGCATAGGAGATAACTTGATGGTTGGCGTCCAAGTATTTCTGAGCATTCCATGTTATAGCGACCATTGGAGGGCACAAAGAGCACCGCACCTCATCAACTTCCTCTGTCTTGCCGAGCGAGTGATCGGCTTCATACGCGTGGAATAGTTCCCAAAGCTGGTCCTGCTCCCTGCCTGGCCCAAAATAAGAACTTCTAGTCCCATAGCGTCGGCGATCACGTACGTTTACCGCCCATGAGGGGACCTAGCTCTTGTAGCTTGCCTCGAGACCTCGCCAACTTGTTCTGTAGAAACACCTTAGGGGCAGGCTCGAGACTGATAGCATCCTGGACGATGAGTATCAATATGCGAGGAAGGTCCATCCAGTCAGGCAAAGAAACTTGCAGTGTCGTAGTGGTTAACACAAGGCTCGAAAACCCAGTCGTTAGGCGGGTTGAATGGCCGGATATTATACTCGATGAAGATGTCTTGATCTTGCGACGGATTCACCTGACCCAGAGCCGCTTCGACTCCACCCAACCGCCCCTTCAAAACGTCTACATGGCTCGTCTGCAGGGCTAGTGAGTGGGTGAGAACCTTGACGAATTTGGCCACAAGTCTGCTTTGGATGATTTCTAGGTCCTGTCAGTCGACAACAGCTGGAAGACAGACCAGTACGCACGTAATTGCTAGAGGTTCGAGGAAGTGTGTCAGCTTCCGAACAAGATGCACGCGGGTGTGTGTGTACATTCTCTAGTGTCGGTAGATCAGTGTTATAGAACTTGGACTTCACAGAGTTGGCGATGGCGGTCGATAAAATGTACACGCTGGATGACTATTCATCGATGAACCATAAACAGAAGGGAGGAAGCCTTACTTTTTGCCATTCAACATATCGACTCGCTGTTGCTCTGCCTGCTTGGCAGCGCGATCCGCATGGCGATCGTCGGTGGCGCGAACCTGGAATGGCCATAAAACTCATGCTGCCCCACGCAGGAAAGAAGGCCACCTGCTTCTGGCGAACAGACTCGACTTCGGAACATTCTTCGTCGTACTAAACGAGTCGGAATGAGACCTCCTGCGAGTACACGAGACACGGAATCACCTTTTGCTTGGCCTGGAGAGCTGGATCGATCTATTACCGGGAAAGCAAGGCCGGATGAACTGACCTTGAGGCGGTCGGCATATGCACGATCCCGCTCAGCAAGCAGCCTTTGAAAAAAAGACACTTCCTGCGCACATTAGGATACGAGTAGCCTGGGTTTCAGACATGCCTTCTTCTTTAGTTCCTCTCTTTTACGCTCATCCGCCTTGAGGACGTCGACCACTTGCATAGTTAGGGCATCCGCGAGGTTTACGTGATCCTGGGCCGTGTTGGACATGGATGCGATGAGTTGATTGAAGGCAGCATTGAGCGTGCTGTCGAGGGAGATTGAGAGGGAAATGACAGAATTATGACCGAGGGATAGTTACTTTTGTGCCAGGACAGATTCGGACCAAGTCTTTGTGGGTTCATCTCCGAGCACAAACGCGGAGACTAGCCTCGCCCTCTTCTCCGCCGCGCGTTTAGTCATTGCTTGCAACTTCGTGGCATATTCACGCTCCAAGGCAGCTCTGTCCCGGTAGAGGTCGCGAACCTGAAGACGATGGGGAACGACTGGGGAAGAGGGGTGTTGATAGCTTTACCTCAGCGAGCAGTTGAAGGTGTGCATCGAACGAGGACGATATGCGATCCACTTGATCCTGGCATAGAATGAGCTCGTGTCTGACCACGAGTTCCAAGATGGATTACTGGTAAGTTCTCGCCGTAGGTGAGTCCAGGCATAATAGTTGGCAGCAAGAACGCGGTAGTTTGAGAGTCGCGGACAGGGTGACACGGCTTGACTTGCCGTGATTGATATGACATCACTTAGTCCCGAAAGGGAATGACGCGTCTTTGTCGCGCCCATGTCGCGCTCCTTACGCGTGTCGGTGGAGAAAAACGCGGTATGCACGTTTCCGGAAGGAAGAACATTTGCCCAACAAAAGAGAGGATCTCACGGTGAATGTGCCCTGAGCTCACACCATGGTTACGAGGGTCTCTCCTGAGCGCGTGTTTTCTGAGACAAATGTGGATACAAGGCTTTCTTTCTGGCGGAATTATCTAATCTATTGGCCGAGGAAGCCATGGGAGGCCACTTTGAATGGCTAACTGGAAGGAGAAGAGCTGCCATAATATTCCCTCTTCGCCCCTTGAAAGGCGGAACTCGAGAAGAGAAGTGGGGAACTGCGGAGGGATACGTATTGTCGGTCGGCCGAAATGGTAGCAAAAATCTAACAGCGGCAATTTCATGGCGGGTTCACGGTGACGCCATAGATGGAGAGCGAACCACAAGACAAAGCGAGGACACCGTTTTGAAATCATCGCCGGCCAGTCCAGATGCGGATGTATCTGTCACACGGTCACACCTCTTCGTTCCTCCAGTCCACCAAGATTCCATCCGCCCGCACAGCGCGTGGTCTCCCAGCAACCTAAATTGATGTGTAGCTCCAGCCCCTTACACTGCCGTGGTTCAATGTACCTGAGTTCCAGGCTCAACACGCACTTTTCTGGCTTACTTGCCCTCGGAATCAATTCATCCCGCACCGACCCCGAGCCATGCCGAGAGAAAAGGTCCCCCGTCGCTATGAGACGTTTGTTTTCATTTTTACGTCGCCGGCACCACACCTTAGCATGCGGCTCATTTTCGGTCGAAAAGTTTCGTCCCCGATTCGGATTTGATTTTGTCTCATCAAATGCCCGTGCCCGACGTATAAAGGCCAACCCAAGGACCACCCTCAAACCGTCGCCAGTTGCCCCAACTCGAGCTCCCCCAATACGACGCCATGTTCCGCCTCGTCTCTCTCTTTGTCATCTTCTGCTGTGCCGTCCTCACCTTGGCGGCACCTCTGGACAAGCGCGTAACACACACTGGCAGAGTACGCGTCTTTCACGTCGTTTTACGCGTTCCGTTGGCTTATTGGCTTTAGGGAACGTGGTACGACCCCTCCGGCTCTGAGGGTAACTGCGGCTACTGGGATTCAGACAACAGCCCCGTTGTCGCCATCGGTATCGGCCGGTATAACGCCAACAACGGTGGCAACTGCAACCAAGTACGGTGGCTCCCGATCATGCTCGAATCGCACTGACCCGATCTCATTAGTGGGTCCAAATCACCAACACGGCGAATGGCAAGGTCGCCTACGGTAAAACGAGGGACAGCTGCGAATCTTGCGGCGAGAGCGACCTAGGTATGCGCCCTTCCCAGCGCACGACGCGTCCAGCACCATACTTACTCTCCTGTTCAGACATGTCGCCCGAACTGTTCCAGCAACTTGCCTCCCTTGCCACTGGGGAGATCAAAATCTCATGGCACTTTGAAGCCATGGGCTGGTCGCCGTGATGCACCACCACCCTTCCAACCCATAGAACTTAATATGCAACATCTCCTCCATCTCTTCACGCTGGGTTTTTACGATTATAGGGTCCAAATACCGCTGTGCAAAATAGAAAGAAAAGCTCTCTGTATCTTTTACGCCTTCTCTTGCCTTATTACTTACGAATACCTGGACTACTGGTAGTCTCTGGCCATGGAATTTCGCCACTCCATACGTATTCACGCCCCTCTTGTATCTTTGACATGCTTTTAAGAAACGATTAGACTGTTTAAACTTTACGGTTTTGCTCGAGTTGTTAGTATCAGCTGAAGATTTCGTCACAACTCAGTCCACTTCTCGTCGATTCGAGGCTCGATTCCACCCACTGATTCTGATTGAATCCCTCGCTTCCGGTATTTCCTGTGGACCGACGCTCAAGCGCTCAAGCTCGTTTCAGCCTAAGAACCAGCTCGCGATCGCCGTTGCCTTTCTCCATAGACAGTAATGCAGCAAAGGGACACAGGGAAGGGGTGACGCCGATGCGGGTTGACGACTACACTACGACTTCAACATCGGAAGAGACGCTCCGCCCGCTGATCCTCGTGGTCCGAAAGCTGCTGCACTACCCGTGTACAGTGCTGAAGATTAAGGGTGATCGTTCGACGGGCAACAGTATAGCTAGACGGTGTTGTGAACCTGGGAGTCGATGACGTCGTCACGCCTTCCTTCCTCCCACCACCGTGACTTGAGCACAGTTCAATTGGCCCTCGTGCGCGCTGAAATGGATGCGGTCCCCTCGTGCGCTCACTCAAAAATATCACTCTCGGAGCTGTATGCCCTCGACTTTTTTACGAACCGGACTTTTTCTCTCGTCTCCCCTGCGATACTTTCACACCGACACGCATCCTTTCCCCCGTCCAGAATATTTTATCCCATGAATGCATACTACCTATAAAACGAGTCGAGAACAACCTCTCTTTCCTGACCCGAAATGCGTTTCTCTCCCTTGACATCTCTCCTAGCCCTCGCCCTCGTCGCTGTTGGGCAAGACGTCTCTATCGCTGCCTTAAAAAAGGCGTTCGCGGCCGCCAACGTACGCATTCTCATGATTTTCAAGCCGTTTTTTCAAGTCCCCGCTAGATCCCTGAAGACCTAACCATCACCTTCAAACCCACCGCCTTACATCACCAAAAATGTACAATCCGGATCCGGCATCACGCGCACAGTCAGCACTCGCCCGCGCTCGCCAGATGATGGTCAGCCTCACCCGCCCAGATCACGAGCTTGGAAGATCCACCGGCGCCGGGTAATGAGTCACCGGGCCCACCGTCAGCCCACAAGCCTGCGACCGGCGCTCATCGTGAGCTGATAAGGTCATGACCCGGCTGAAGACGAACGGACGCGCCCCAGCCAGCGCTAACCGATGCTCACAAGTTTGTATCCCGGCTGTGGGGCGGAGGACCGGTGTACGTCAGACTCGAGATTGCTCACAAGGAAGGAGAGGGAGGGATAGTAAACCAGATGTATTAGGGTATGTAGAATAGATGCTTTACTGCCCCGACGTATCCTCCTCGGTGTTAGTCGCCGTCTCCTCGGTGTTGGTCGCCGTCTCCTCCTGAGTGTTGGTCACAGGCCCGATGCGAGGCGCAGCCGCCGCTGCAGCCTCAGCAGCTGCAGCCTCGGCCTCGGCGGCGGCCTTTTCCAGTTCAGCTGCTCGGGCTTGACGTTGAGCCCTGAGCTTGGCCATAGAGTTGACGGCGGTGGGGTTGGTAGAGGCGGCTGACGCGTGGTCGGGGAAGATCTGACTGTAGTGCTGTCAGGGAAGCTCAGGACACAGAAACCGTGACACGCACCCAGTCCACCATGCAAGGAGCGCATCGGCGTGAGCTCTCTCGGGAGTCCCATCCTGCGGTGCTTCAAAGTAGTCGACGAGGAAGTTGTACATTTGCGGGTAAGAGATGCCATAGCATTGCTTGCACCATTGACGGGCGTTGGTAAGGGAGAGGTGTGTCTATCGAGGGTGTGACTCAGACGGAATGGTTGGCAGACAAAGCATAACGCACCAAGACGGCTATATAGGCGATGGAGCGACCAGTGACCTTGCCTCCCATGCGGAAGATCTCGGCGGTGTTTCTACGGATGGCGCCCTTCGCGCGTTTGGCGGGCGGGGTGTTCTCGATTTCGGCTTTGGCAGAGGAGGGGCCGGTGAAGACAGCCTTGAAGCACTGCGACGTTACTATTAGCTGGTTTGTTTCAAAGCAGTAACAACGGACCAAGGTGAGCAAGCGGCTCTTCAAGAAACCGTGGTCGACATTGTTTGGATCGCCTTGGAAACCTTCAAAGAAGAGGCGAGCGTAGAAGCTGTCGTTGATGCTAGTCTTCGGCGTCGTTGAGGCGGGGCCAGTGGTCGAGGACAGAGAACGAAGAGAAGCACGAATGCTTGGGAAAGGAGTGTGGTAAGCTGTCAATCCTAAAGGGGATGTACACAACTCACGCTGCATCGCTGACATCGTGCTCAACTGGACAGAGCAGTCCCAGGCAATAATCGTTCTGAATGCCGCGGAGATCTCGGTTTGCTTCTGCCAATATCGGAGGGTACTGCGGCACTGTTTTGCCCTCGCTGTCTGTAATGGGTGGTGAGTGATTGAAGACGCGAATGTCAGCGGCGTTTTCGCGCTGGTGGTTGAGCACATTGGCCACGAGACGTGTCACTGTGTCCAAGTCGTCGCTGCGAGAGTCATTGGCGCCCTTCTGAATCTATGCAAAACATCAAAGTCTACGCCTCCGATGCACTGGTGACGACGTACCGACACGTAGAAAGAAAGAAGCTCAGCACTCTCCCCCAGCAGCTTTGCTTTGAGAGCAGGTACGAGGCGGTGGATTTCCTTGAATGCTGCAAGATTGCGTTCTTCGCTGCAAGGTGTGGTGATCCAGTGAACAACACGGCAGTGGTAAGTTTACTCACTTCCGTTTTTCTGCCAGATATGTCAGCTGCTCGTCGTTAAGCTCCTCTGCAAATTCGTCCAGGTCCACGTCGTCCAAGGGATTCAATGCATAGGCTTCGGCGTCGGCAACCACGGTGGCGATATCGTCGAACAACGTCGCGAGCATACGAATCCCGCGGCCCATCTTCATGGGACTTTCCTCCCTGGACAACCATGTGAGTGGATATCGACGACACAGTGGAAGATTGCATGACTAACTCATTAGAGTTATGCCTCCTCTTCTTCCGGTTCTCCGCGCTGGTTTTGGCTTTCAATGCCAGGAATGCAGTCTTGTAGCCGCCCTCGTCGGAGCCGGAGCCGGCGCGTCCACCGAATGGAGTGGTGCCACTTGATCCATGGGAGGATCTTTGACGGGAACGGGAGCGGGAGCGAGAGCGAGAGCGAGAGTTGCGGCGCGATGTGTTGTGGCCGGGATGTGGCTCCTGCCGTCGTGGGCTACGGGAGCGGGAGGCTTGGCGTCGTGGGCTGCGGGAGCTGGAGCGGCCTCGACTCCGGCGTTGACGCCGCGGTGGAGGGCTTTGGGAGCCCGGGGAGCGAGATCGGGTGGCCATGAAACAAGAGGGAGAAGGGCGAAGAGGTGCGGGCGCTTCGGATTCTTGCTCTTATACCGCCCGCTGACCATCAAACAGTCCAAAACTTATGGAAAATTTATACTGCCAATGTACTCGTGATTTCTATGTACTAATCAGGAACAGTCTCACTCGTCCTTGCTACCACAGCCGTTGAGCCGTCTATGCTCAGTGGTCGGACGCGCACCGGCAGCGCGATAGTTTCGACTGCTCGGCTGATATTTCTCTTCTTCCTCGTCTGCATGTTCCTCTGTGGTGCCCCGAACTGCGAAACAAAGGCAAAATCCGACGCTGCTCTCACTCGTCACCGAAAGGGCTGCACGAAATGGATGGAACACCAGACTCTTCAAATTGCAGCCCGTCGTGAGAGAGGCTCATCCAACTCCCCCGGCGTTGTCGGCATTCCAAACAAAAAGCGCAAGGTGCCCCCGGGGTCCAGCCTGAAAACCCCAGTCTCCCTGCAGCAACGCAAGCAACGAGCCAATTCTTCAGAACCTGTGCGTTCTTTTCTTATTGCACTCAACTGCACACCGAACGAGCCGGCTCATACTCGCTGCAGACACTGCCCATTCCCGGGCCCTCTTTCACCGCTCGTAGTCCTTCACCGGACGAAGACGTACCAATGGCCTTTTTTGAAGCGGATCCCGTACCTTTTGAAGCGGGTCCCGTACCTGTTTTCCATGCAGGGTCCGACTCAGAGCCACCAGCACAACTTGGCCGTCCCAAACGAGATATTCGGAAGCCCGCACGTTATAGGGATATTCTCCCTCAGCCGTTACAGCCGGCGAATGATCCAGTGCCGACACCAGCAGCGCCAACCTTGCCCGCTTTGCCCCGCATATCTCTCATTGTCAGGGATACGTACAATACGGCCGTCAATATGTTTGGCTTGTGGCGCAGCTATCTCCACCGCCCTTCGTATGACCCGGACCTGCTCATCTCTTTCGATGACTTGTCTACACAATTTTCACGGCAACATGCTACGAGCTCGAATGCGAATGCGACTCCTTCCCCTCCTGCGCCCAAAGCCCCAAAGGTGATGAGTTGGACAACTACAGCACTCATCGGATGGCTCAACAACGGGCACGCGACCAAGTCAGAGGCCCAGATGGACCTGCTGGCGGATATCATTCGGGACCCCCGCTTCAATGCGAAGGACCTGGAGGATTTCAAAGCCAGCCGGGCCAACAAGCAGGTTGACGAGGCGTCCCAGACCGCCTTGCCATTGTTCGAGGAGTTTCGAAAAACGAGCGTGGAGATCACGGTGCCCTCGGGAGCCTCTGGTGTTCCGTCACGCACATTTGCGGTACCAGGTCTCTACTACCGCCCGCTCGTGTCCGTCATTAAAGCGGCATTTCAAGACCCTCTCTCCAAGCATTTTCATTTTTCCCCCTTCAAACTGTATCATCGCGCACGCGGCAGTGATCGGGAGACACGAGTGCTGAGCGAGATATACAACTCCGACGCGTACATCAAGGAACATGACCACATTCAACGTCACGGAAAGCTTCCTCCGGATGACCTGGGATGCAAGCGCGAGAAGGCTCTAGCAGGGCTCATGGGCTTCTCAGATTCGACTCATCTCGCCAACTTCGGCACGGCCAAGCTTTGGCCGATTTATCTCTTCTTTGCCAATCTTTCAAAATATTTCCGTGTTATACCTGAGATTGGTGCGGAAAACCATCTTGCATATATCCCCTCAGTGAGTTATCTTTTCTTCTGCATTCCCCAGGCTCACGAGAACATTCGACAGCTTCCCGACGCCATCCAAGATGAAATCTCCAAGTTTCATGCCAAATGGACAACTCAAAAGGCCGAGATTTTGGCCCACTGTCGCCGGGAGCTTTTCCATGCCGTTTGGAAACTGCTCCTTGACGATGACTTCTGCCACGCGTACACATACGGGATTGTCATCAAATGTGCCGATGGAATCGAGCGGCGAGTGTACCCACGTTTCTTCACTTATTCGGCGGACTATCCCGAGAAGTGAGTCATCTTTCGCCATAATACTCCAGTGCTTACTTCCTTCTTGCCAGGGTTCTTATTGCCACAATCCGTGACAACGGCAAGTGTCCCTGCCCTCGCTGTCTGACGTCCAAGTCCCTCCTCAACCGCATGGGATTGATTCGCGATCTTTCCGCTCGAATCACAGGAGCGAGAAAGTACCTCGCAGACAAGATCGAGATCGCGCGCCGTTGCATATACGACTTGGCCATGGGCATCAAAGGGGTCAGGGTAGAGGATTTACTTTCGGAAACGTCGTCAGTCCCGACCTTGGTTAGTCTCTCTCTTATATTCGGCCTCTACCCTCGGATGCTCACTTGTCCCAGAATGCCTTCATTGAACGTCTCGGCGACGACTTTAACTTGCATCAAATGCTAGTTGTCGATTTTATGCATGAGTTTGAGCTGGGTGTATGGAAAAACCTCTTCACCCATCTCATCCGGCTCTTGTATGCCCTTCCAAATGGGAAAGAGCGTGTCGCCGAGCTGGATCGTCGGTTGGTCCTGTTACGCCCTCCTCCATATGCGATTCCTGATCATTTCGGTAGCTACCGTCAAATGCCACGATTCGGGACAGACACTATACGCCGCTTTGCCACCAATGCCTCCGAGATGAAAAAACTGGGAGCCCGTGACTTTGAGGACCTACTCCAATGCGCCATTCCCGCCTTTGACGGCCTTTTCCCTCCCGAACACAATGATCGTGTCCTCAAGCTCCTGTACCGGATGGCCGAGTGGCATGCAGCGGCTAAGCTGCGGATGCATACAGATCCGACGCTAGAACATCTCCGCAAGCTTACCCCTGAGATTGGGCGACTCATGTGGGACTTCAAAAATACTACCTGCTCCGAATTCAATACTGTCGAGCTGCCCCGAGAAACTGCGGCGCGCGCACGACGGGAGCAACGGGCCTCCGAGACAGCCGGATCCGCTTCACGCCCACAAGTCGTTCCCGCTGACACTCCCGCACCTGTCAGCGCCTCCGTCGCCTCTGCCCCTGCCTCAAAACAGTCCAAGAAGAAGACACTGAACCTCAACACCTACAAGTGGCATGCACTCGGAGATTATGTACGGACCATCGAGCTCTTTGGGCCCACAGATTCATACTCCACTCAGCTGGTGAGTTTTCGTTGTCCATTGAAGTGGGCCCGGCTGATTTTGCTGCAGGGCGAGAGTCTCCATCGCCAGGTCAAGCGGATGTACTCGGTGACGAACAAGCGTGAGCATGAAAAGCAGATTGCCATGCGTTACATGCGTCTAAAACGCGCCCGAGTGGCTGCACGCACCAAGCGGAGGCATGCCCATCATGGCCGCTTTGGTGAAGAACCTTTGGGGTACACACCGCCCGATGTCCACCACCATACCAGCAATGCCCGTCGCTGTCCCATCGATCTATATCGGTTCATACCGGACAAGAGTGCAGATCCTGCTGTCGCGGTAAATCTCTAACCCCTGTTTTCTTTCTCTGTCTCATGTCTGCCAGGGCTTTTTACCCAAGCTTCAGGACCACCTTCTGGGGCGAATTCGGCACCGCGATTTTGACGGTGACACACACGACGAGTTCACACATGCCGACCGCCAAACCTTATTCATCGTGAACAACACAATCTATGCTACCAAAACCCTCCGCGTCAACTTCACGACATATGATGTTCGGCGGGACCGAGACACCCTCAATCCCCGCTTCTCCGCATTCCTCATGGTTCGCTCTCCCGAAGACGAGCCCGGCGCTCATCCGTACTGGTACTGTCAACTCCTCGGCGTATTCCATACTACGGCCTTTACCGCATCATCGATCGACTGCACGGCCCCAGAGTCGATGGAGTTCCTGTGGGTTAGATGGCTTGGCGTCGAGCCGGGGTATCGCGCAGGCATCAAACGTGGGCGCCTTCCCAAGGTGGGATTCGTTCATGAGTCGGACCCGTACGCGTTTGGATTCCTGGACCCAGCCCAGGTGATTCGGGGCTGTCATCTTATTCCTGTATTCGCGGGTGGCCGTACCAACGACCTATTGGCCACGCGGGATGCTACTGCGGCTCGTGCTATCAACGACACTGAAGACTGGATGAATTATTATGTCGACATGTGCGTCAATCTCACCCCCAGCACTCATCTGTCTGACTCAGCCTGGCCGCCCTAGCTTTGCGGACAGGGACATGTTCATGCGCTATTTGGGGGGTGGGGTCGGGCATGTCAATCTCACGGTTGTGGAGGAGGAGGAAGACTCGATGCAAGTGGATAACGTGGAAGTGGAGGATGGACCGCGAGAGGCTGGCGATCGCGAAGACTCGGGGGATGATTCTGATTCAGACGAAGAGGATGACGAAGATGGTGAAGAAGAGCCGGAGGAGGACGGCGAGGATGACGACGAGTTTGGATTAGAGGAGGAGGAAGAGATTCCTGAAGACGACACGGGCTTTGGTGGCTACTAGATGTGATTAATAATACATATTGCCTTTTCGAGACTGGTGGCTCTGCACTCGACTCGGCGACTCTCGACTTTTTGACCATGGGATACTACGACTACGAAAACCAGTCGGCAGCGGACGCGTTTCTCAAGGAAGCGACAGGGAAGCTGCGCACTGCGCTGGACCTGGACACGTAAGTGGAATGCTCTATTGCCCGGTTCCAGGTCAATTGAGCTCCGATGCAGTTGGCCAGACATCAATTACACAAAAGTCAGCACGGAGACTTGCGTGAAACTTCACACAGTGCTCCGAAACCCTGCGGTCCAGCTGCCCAAGCAGCCCAGGACTCCGCGGCGCATCCGAGTGGCACGAGCCATTAAGGCTGAATTGAGAGCACGGAAGCTCCAGACGTCGGTTCGGGTGCGAGACGCAGGACTGATGCAGGACTACCTCGATGCCAATCTGCCTCCGCTCCGTGGCTATCTGGGAGCTGCACGCCACAACGAGACAGAGAAGTTTCGATTCCCGAAGCCGCACTCGACCAAGAGCCTGTTGCAGAACGTCCGAGCCGTCAAAGCAGTGATGGAGTACATCGAGGAGACAATTGAGGGCCCCGTGGGGGGGGATACAGAGACGGAGGATGATGATAGCGACCATGGCGGCGGGCAGAGTGGGCCCAAGAGGGAGGCGGATGACTCGGACCCGGATCGTACTGTATTGGTCGCTGGCCGCTACCTCAAGACCAGTAGTTGAGTGAAAAGGATGTATTCAAGCTTTATATACATTGCTGGACTCGGGAAAGGGTGCTTGAAGAGGAGTGAGGCGGTAACAGGTTAACACTTCGGTGGGCTAGATACTAGATAGAAGGCATCTGGTCAGAGCATGCGAGCGCCCGTGAGCAGTAGACCACCTGGTGATGGCCTGATGTGCCGTGGTGTGCACCGTACCAGGCCGACGACTGACTCGTGATACTGTTGAGAGCTGGTGGGATGCTGGTGAGCGCGGACGAGAAAGGGTAGGCACAGCATCGGCTTATCAAAGCTCATCAGTCATGTCCGCTAATACCCGCTATCTACAAATTTCCTGATGCTACTTGAGGTTTCCTTGCCCCAAGCGAGGGGCCCGCCCATCACGCTCCACGCGGGAGTACACGTTCCCCGAAATGGTACACTTCCTCTCACTCGTCATGGTAAATATCAACGGCGAACTTAGACACCGCTGGACCGCCGACGTTCCATGTTGCGGGAGATGTAGGAAAAGGGCCGTTTGTCGTGGCTACGTTGGACCCTGATGCACTCACGCCGCAAGATCCCACCTTGGCGCAAATCAGGTATGTGTGGTGTTCCCCGCGAAGCAATTACACCCGAACCAACCTGGTCATGTAGACACTTCTTGGGTGGGAATTTCCACAACGAAGGCGGCCTCCTCGTCAACAGCACCCCCGCCATTTCCGAATTCCTCCAACCGACTCCTCCTGCCGGTTCGGATGCTCACAGGTGCGTGGCAGTTTTCACAGTACATTCAAATTTCCAACCTCTCAAAGATACATCTTCCTGCTCTTCCATCAATCTGCAGAATTCGCGACCCAAACCCTCGTCAACTCCAACACCTCGATTACCAACTTCAACATCAGCACCTTTGCCGCAGCCGTCAACCTCGGAAACCCGATTGCGGGCACGTTCATGCTTGTTGCGCCTCCGACCTCGTAGTCTGTATCAATGAGAGGCAGGATATTCGAGAGCAAGTAAAGTTTGCGAGCAATGACAAGAATTTTCACGACGAAGAGTGAGTGCATCTAAACATACAAAAGAGACGGGTCACGTAAGAGGGATATCAGCCAATCAGATCGCAGGCTCGCTTTGGGTCAGCTCATTCTCGATAGTCCACCGTTCCTCTCGCTTGAAATCCGAGCTCCAGAGTGAATACATGCTTTTAAACCCAACTGAGTCAAAACCGTGCCAAAATCCAGGCGGTATAACGTGTTTGGTAGGTCGTCGTCCAGCTTCTTGACGTTTGGGCACGCTTGCACAAACAAGCGCGTCCACTCTACCTACTCCTCTCGGGCAGTGGCCTCTGGCTCTTCCCCCCTCTCTCTCGGGAAATGCGCCATCCCAACGCTCTGAAGCTACTTGACATCCACGAATTCCGTCGTCGTCGTCGTTCCACCCGAGAATCCTCAAAAGTGACATCCCCGTCGTTCATGGAATCGCGTCGTTCTTCCCGCAAATACGACCCGCCGTAGATAAAAACGACCTGTTCTTCGCTGTAAGCCTTAATAACACGCATTTCACGTTTCCTTTTGTGCCCCAATTGGTCTGAGCTGTTACATGGTGTTGTGATTTTGTCCTTCCTCTGTTTTCTCCTCGCTTTCTACCTCAGCCGTTGGCATCCTATCACTCACCTGGCTTGAGGAGACGGCCCTTGGACAAACACGATCGCTCGGATAGGCTGTAATGTGCGTCGCAGATCTATTTCTTTCCACTATTCCTCACCTTGCTACAGGACCGGGCTTCCTCCAACTCCATCCTCTCCCTCTCTGGCAAAACGACCCACCCGAAGCTCTCGCCAGGCCAGGCAAAATGCCATGCAGCCGCCGTATGCAAGCACCTCCCAACAACGTCGTTCACCGCGTCCCTCGCGAGCTCCCTTTCAAAATCTGACCAATGAAAGACTGCCGCCCCCAGAACTATCTTCCTTGGAGCAAGAGCGGGAAGGACATAGGGACGCCGAACGCCAACGTCAGGCAGCGCTCCAAGAGACCCCGAGTCGCCGACGCCGTCGTATCCCACATCCCGTGCCCCAAGAGAATCGTCCACCGTCACCGACGCCGCAATCATCCAGGGTGAGCCTCAATTTGTCAGTTCCTCACTGTTATCTGACTGTTTCCCAGCAGCCGCAAGGTCTCTTGACACCCGTGTCTCAGGAAGCACCGAATGGCCGTCGGGGTGCCCGTCTTCCAGCAGCCCAATTGGCACTCCCAACTCCGCCACCAACGGGGCAGGCGGGCCCTTCCAGACGTGCTCTCGGCCAACTGGCGCGTCAACAACAAGCAAGGAGCGGGGCCGCCAATACTCTTCAAGCTCCGCTGCCACCGCCGCCGATTGAGAGGCTGGTGATACGTTTGCCTCCGCGGGTACAGCAGCCTGTGCAGGATCCTCCTCCTCCTAGACTGGTGATTCGCGTTCCACCTCTGCGTACACTGCAAAACCTACCGCGCGATGAAGAGCCCAATCAAGCATCCGAAGATGAGCCGGGTCAGATTGTTCCTCAAGCCGGCCGCGGTCGGGGCCGTGGCCGTGGGCGGGGGCGGGGGCGGGGCCAGACACGCGGACGTGGGCGGGGAAATGCTCCTGTGCGTGCAATCCAACCGAGACCGCCAGGTATGTCTCTTTTTTTCTTTGGCATCTTTTACAATGGATGCTGACGTGGTTGTCAGCACCCCCTGCACTGACTGCTGCTCAGCTGCGCAGACTCCCTCCAGCGCGTCGTCCATACACGGAACCTGCGGCTCGACATGACCTTGGCCGCATGAATGTCAAGTGTCGCCACTGCAAAGCTCTCCATTGGATGGATGAGAAGATAACCGATTCTTCCCTGGGTGCACCCAAGTTTGGGTCATGCTGCGACCACGGGAAGGTTCAAATTGCTGATCTTGAACCTCCCCCAGCTCCCCTACTCCAGCTGCTTCAGGGCGATGATGCTCAGTCAAAAGAGTTTCGCCTCAACATGTGGCAGTACAATATCGCCCTTTCCTTCACTTCTCTCGGGGTCAAGGAGGATCAGTCGGTGAACCGCGGCGGTGGGCCTCCGGTATTCAAGATTCAAGGCGAGCTCTGCCACCGCGCGGGCGCTCTCATTCCCTCGCAGGGTCAGCAGCCTATATACGCCCAGCTGTACATCTTCGAGCCCCGCGCTGCTCTCGACTACCGAATGCAAAACAACAGCAATTTGCGTCGAGACACCATGGAACTGCTGCAAAATGTGATAACGGCGAATCATCAATACGCGCCCATCTACATGCACGCACACGAGGTCTTACGCCAGCACCCGGATACAGACGAGGCTGTTGTCAGGCTCCGGGCGGCACCGAACGTCCATCGCCGTCGGGGTAATTTGCCTACAGCAGACGAGGTTGCTGTTATTCTTCCAGGTGATCAATCCAATGCGGAGTCGAGGGACATAATTCTCAGACGACGAGATGGTCCTCTGCAGCGCATCAGCGATCGCCATCCTGGTTATACTCCCCTCTACTACGTTCTGCTGTTTCCTCGCGGGGAGCCGGGCTGGCACCAAGACCTCCAGCTGGAGGATCCGGAGGCGGAGAAACCACGGCGGCTCACGCAGACGCGGTACATTGCATACAGGATTCATGCACGTGAGGGTGAATTCTCTACTCCTTTACGTGGTGGCCGTTTGTTCCAGCGCTATCTGGTGGACATGTGGGCCTCGGCAGATCAAAATCGGCTGCAGTACTTGCGCTTTAACCAGCCGAAGCTACGTGCGGCTCTCTACAATGGGCTCGAAGATGCGATACATGGGGCAGACGACGCTGTGGACCTCAATGACCTCGGTCAACGCACTGTCTTGCCGTCAAGCTATCAGGGTGGGCCACGGCACATGGGCCAGCAGTTCCAGGACTCGATGGCAATCGCACGCTACTACAGAAAGGTCGACATCTTCATGACGGTGACAACCAATCCAAAATGGCCGGAGATCACTCGGGAACTGCTGCCCGGTCAAGCTGCTCATGATCGTCCCGAACTGGTTTCCCGAGTGTTTCACCTCAAGAAGAAAGCCATCATCGACGACATCTATAAGAAGGGTGTCCTCGGCCGTGTCGTGGCTTATGTATACACCATCGAATTCCAGAAACGCGGTCTTCCCCACTTTCATCTTCTTCTCTTCCTCGCTCCTGGCCAGAAGCTTCTCACGCCGGAGGACATTGACTCTGTCATCTCGGCCCACTGGCCGGACCCCGATACTCAGCCGTTGTTGTTTGAAACCGTGAAGACCTGCATGGTTCACGGCCCGTGCGGAACTGCTAACCCGCGTTCTCCGTGTATGGAGCAGGGGAAGTGCACCAAACGATTTCCCAAGCCGTTCGAGACAGAGACGTCCATGGACGACGATGGCTATCCGAAGTACAAGCGCCTTGATGATGGACGGGCTTATGATGTCGGTGGCTACATGGTCAACAATTCTTGGATCATTCCGTACAGCCCTTACTTCTCTGCCAAGTACAACTGCCACATCAATGTCGAGTGTGCGGTTTCCCTGCGTTCTTTCAAATATGTCTTCAAGTACATTCAGAAGGGTGGTGATATGGCCGGGCTTGAGGTCGACCGTCGAGATGAGATCAAGCGATGGATTGAGGGTCGCTATATTTCAGCGTCAGAGGCGTCCTGGCGCATTCTGCATCTTGAGATGCATAGCAGAGTTCCCAGTGTGGTCCGACTTCAGGTAAGAGTGCTCGCGGATACTCACAATTGATCTTTGTCTGATGCTTGCGGCAGGTTCACCTACCTGGTCAGCACTTGGTCACGTTCAACCCCGATGACAATGCAGAGGCTGTCCTGGAGCGAGCAGCAGCTGAAAGAACACGCCTGACTGCTTTTTTCGAAGCTAACAAGAACCAGGGTGCTCTTGGTCAGCTTGCTAGGCAATATACGTACCAGGAGTTCCCGCAGCACTTCACTTGGAATACGAAAAAGAAGCAGTGGGGCGTACGAAAGAAGGGCTTCTCTCTGGGACGGATGTATTTCGTACCACCAAACGGCGGAGAGCGATTCTACCTTCGCACTCTGCTTACCACCGTCAAGGGTCCGACCTCCTTTAAAGACTTGCAGACATATCACGGCGTTGTACATCCCACATTTCTCGAGGCCTGCCTTGCCCGAGGACTTCTTGAAGATGACGGCGAGTGGCGTCACTGCCTCCGGGAGGCGGCGGAGATGCAGACTGGGACACGTTTGCGCCATCTTTTTGCGGTCCTTCTTTTGTTCTGTGATCCATCGCAACCGGGGAACCTGTGGAATGAATTTCGGTTGCATATCTGCGATGATTTGCCGAGGCGCCTGCAGATTATGGGCCGCCGCGATACAACTGACGAAGATGCATACGACTACGGTCTGTTTTTGCTCAACAAGATTTTGAGCGAGTCAGGGAGAAGTCTTCAGGATTTCCCTGGGATGCCGAGGTTCCAGATTGATTGGGACGCGCAGGTCGACAACGCTCTCATCGCGGAACAATTAAACTATGATCGCGATGCCGAGCGCGACAAAGCCGAACAAATGATTCCGCTCCTTAACGAGGAACAGCGAGAAGCGTTCGACAAGATTATGAAATCTGTCACCGACCGTGCCGGCAAGATCTACTTCCTCAACGGCCCTGGCGGCACCGGCAAGACTTTCGTTTACCGCACCGTCTGTCATCAAGCGCGTAGTGAAGGGCATATCATCCTTTGTTCTGCTTCCTCTGGCATCGCAGCGTTGCTCCTGCCTGGTGGTCGCACGGCCCATTCCACCTACAAGATACCCATCGACGGCATCAACGAGGAGTCGTACTGCAACATTTCGAAGAACAGCAAACTCGCCGACCTCCTTCGAGCAACGCGTCTCATCGTTTGGGATGAAATCGGCATGCAGGACAGGCTGGCAATTCAGGCCCTCGATCGCACCCTTCGGGACCTGCTCGACAACGACCATTCGTTCGGTGGCATTACCGTGATCTTTGGCGGCGACTTTCAGCAAATTCTGCCAGTTGTGCCGAAAGGATCGCGGGAGCAAATTGTCAACGCATGCATCCAGCGGTCCTATGTCTGGAACGACGTGGAGCTACTCTTCCTCCGGAGAAACATGCGCTTGGAGACAGAGGGACAGTCCGAGCGGGACTTTGCTTCCTGGCTGTTGGATGTGGGGCACGGACGAAACTCCGACGAAAACGGCCACGTCAAGCTTCGTCCTGGCATGCGAATCGACAGCGCCGAGGCTTTGATTCAGTACGTCTATCCTGGCATAGCCTCCGTCCCGCCTCCGCCTCCCGAATACTTTCTCAATCGCATGATTCTGGCGCCAAGAAATGCGGATGTCTTTCAGCTCAACGAGGACGTCTTGGGACGGATGGCCGGTGAGCCGCGCGTGTATTACAGCGTGGATAAAATCATCGAAGAAGCCGGTGCCGACGGCGATGGCGATCCGGACCAGGCCCCAATTCCCATCGAGTTCCTTCGCTCTATCAATCCTTCTTCCCTTCCTCCGGGTGAGCTGGTGGTCAAGATTGGCTGCCCGTTGATTCTGCTTCGAAATCTGTCGCCTGCGAGGGGCCTCTGCAATGGGACCCGAATGATCTTGGTGCGAGAGTCCGACCGAGTCCTGGAGGTCAGACTGGTTGGTGGTGACCACGATGGGGAGGCTGCACTGATCCCTCGCATCATGTTGACCCCAAGCACTGCCGACTTCTCTTTCAAGTTCAGTCGTCGACAGTTCCCTGTCCGCCTTGCTTTCGGGCTCACGATAAACAAAGCGCAAGGGCAGTCTGTCAAGTTTGTCGGACTGGATCTGCGCAACCCGGTCTTTTCCCATGGCCAACTCTACGTCGCACTTTCTCGGGCCACCTCGGAACAAAGGGTCAAGGTCCTCCTCCAGGATACCCAGCTCTCGGATTCGACAAAAAATGTAGTCTACGATGAAGTACTTTTGGATTAGCCGTACCCTGCCTTCAAATCCCTAGATCTGTTTTCTCTTGCTTGGGCAATCACTCGCGTAGCTGGTGGTATATAAACTATACATGCGTGCAAGTACAAACATTATTTTCCTTCCCTCCTACCGCCATGGTCTCTTCCAACTCCGGTGCTTTCATCGACGGCATTGCTCGGGTGACTAACCCTCGCACCCTGCCTGGCCAACCGAAGACCGTGTTCTTCGACCTCCACTTCTACGTGGGGAGTAGCATTGAGGTTGACGACACAACCGGCGAGCGAACCAGCGTCCCGGAAGGCATCATCGGCTGTGGGCGAATCTTCAATGATACGGCCATTTTTTTCCCTGCTCCGGGTCAGGGTCCGGGTGTCTACTGGGTCAAGTTATTCGTGCGTACTTATTTTTTTCACATTGCCGGACTCTCAATGCTCATCGGTACTCCCAGCCTGTCCTCATGGACTCCTCACTGAACCTGGGTCCCAACGCTCTTGACCCTGTCGAATACTCATTCGTCGCAGACGTAGAGGAGGTACGAGCTATTTCTGCAATGAAAAAAAATGCTCATCACTACCCAGTGTATTCCTCTCCACGAGCTTCTTCCTGCGCTCCAGACCCCCGGTGTCGATGGCCCTCCTGAACCCCCCACCATCCAAATCCCCGACATCGACCTCAATCACCGCGCCCGTCTGGTTGTCTGCGGCCTTGCGACCAAGAGGAACGGGGACGACGCCACCTTCGAAATGGACTGCGAGCAGTACAACCAGATCGACAAATCGGTGCGACCATTCCCCGTGTTCGGTGTCATCCAGGATGGTCCTCGGTGGGCCAACAATTTGAAGAAGCCTACGCCGTACCCCGGCAAGTACGTCCAAGCCAGCGGCTGGCTGACTGGCATTGAAGAACGGCGGGGCGAGAAGTACGCTGACCGTTTCACAATGGAGGTCAGCCAGGTTGTTTTCTTAGGTGTCCCCCCTCCCCCCAAGTATGCCAAGAGTACGTGTCCGCTGCACTGATATTGTCTGGCCCTGCTCATACCCATTGATATTGATAGCGCCCGCTCAGGACCGGACGGCGGCGGCTACGCAAGCTGGGCCGTCCACGCCCTCACCCAGCATGCCGTTTGGCAACGTCAAGCGCCGTAGAGTCGACAGCCACCCCGCCTCCTCTTCACCCTTGGGCTAATGTCAAAAATTGCGTACATCAGTAGCTCCCAAAAAAATCGTCTATTACCGGCGTCGCCCTACGTAGAATTAAAATTGATTGCCCTTTTGATTGCCTTGGCTGCCGGAAATCAAGAGGTATCGGCCGACCGGGATGCCGCGCCGACACGCAGGGCCTGGTGCTCCAGGGCGCGTCGGTCTGACACCGGCCGGCATAAATCAATTGAGATTCCCTTGCCAGTTCGTACCATCCCGCATGAGTGACGCGTCTGGCCAGACCGCGTGTCTCGAGATGGCTTGGAACTGGGAAGGGGGCTGCATGCAGCGAGCATCTTCGGCCTCGCTCTCAGCCTTTTATGCCCACCGAATAATGGCCCAAGAGTCAATTGCGTGTCTACTTTAGGAAAGTTGTACAAAGGACCTCTGTGAACGACGCTCCCATTGTCCCTCCAAAGCTGAGATCTGATTGCCGTGCGTCAGCACGGGTCAACGCTAGTATATATGAACCCAAGTGATTACATGAAGTAGACAAGCGGTGAAGATACATTCCAAAGGTGAAAATATAGCAGTTGCGTCTTGCTCCTATTGAGCACGATTGTTGTTTTGTGGAGGAGAATGCGGCGGCCAGGCGGGATAAGAACGCGACGAAGTTTCCTTGGGAAGAAAAAATCCTGGATCACCCACAGCGGAGTGGTCCACAACTCTGAATCCACCAGTCGGGATTGGTCGCATCGCAAGTCTCGCAGCCGTTTTGGTTTTCTGGCATGCAAGCTCTCGAGTACAGGGCGCCGAATCAACTGGAAAACTTACCTCATTGTTGTTGAACAAGGCAACCGGGCTGCCTGTGGTTGAGCCAGCCTTGAGACTCGAAGAAGATGGCGGTAACGCCTCATCTTCAACCAGATCCTGCCACGGATGGCGCGCCTGCCAGAAAACGGGGTCAGGGAGTTTGACGGCCGGGGTCGCACTTGACTGCGCCACTGGACGTTCCAGCCACACTGGACTGTAAAAAGGTGAATGATCAACAACCAAGTCAAGCGCGACACCAACTCTTTTTTCTTGCTGACATCCCCAGATCGCACGACGCTGTCCGGGACACTCCGTGGGCGAGGAAGAATCGATGCAAATTCAGGATGGAACTCCTGCACCCCCAAACGGCTATCCAGATACCGCAGCCTTTCAACAGGCTTGGCAGGCAGTTCGTGCTTCTTTCGGTTGATCTCCTCTTCAAAACAAAGTTGCTCGCTCTGAACCATTTGGTTGTTGTCGTTGATCTTCCGCTGCATCTCGATCTCCCACTTTTCGATCGCTTCGGCCTTGATCCGCGTACTCTGGTTAGCCATCTGCCCTGACCGGATAGAGGCAACTCACCTTCAAGGCTAGCGACTGGCGAATATGAGATGTTATACGCTGAATCATCTCGGGGGATGGTCCAGATATTACTTTCGAGTCGTACAAGACAGGCTTAGGAGGTTCATCAACCCTGTCCGATTGACCCCGAGGTATGGCATCCGAGTTCAATCTCGGTTTCTTGCGAGGTGAAGGTTGGCTCCAGAGTTCCAGATCACGGCGGTCTCTCCGTAGACGAGCATATGGATTGGCGATGGGAGAGCCCTGAAGTCCTTACTGTTGAACGAGAGGAAGGATACTTGGCATCTGGCCGCCTACGTAGATCGGGCTAAATTCAACTCTGTACATGATGGAAATGGTTCAATAGTGAGTGTGATAGAGCGAGAAACAGACGTTTTGAGATTATCTGGAATGCTGGTGACTGGTTTGACCCCGTTTTCACTCTCTGGGCACTGCGAATCCATGGTTGTGCGAAACAAGCGAGATCATTGAATCAAAGTGGCTGTGTCTCCGTCTTCAACCTGATGGACTGCAAACAGACTGGAAAAATTGAGGGTTCGGAACCCTCAATTTTGCTCCCATCCATCTATTCTCTCAAAACGCTGTGTATAAATCTGCGGCAGAGGCTCGTCCTCCTTCAAGTTCAACATCCTCTCCGACCTAAACAGATGCCGACGCACCACCGCCGGTCTACACCACGGTGCAGCTGGCCTTTGTGTGCTAAAACTGTAATGGATGCGGCCTCTTTGCGCCGTGCTCACTCAAAAATATCAGACTCGGAGCTGTATGCCCTCGAAAATTTATAAATCGGGCTCATTCGTCCGCGACCTCTCTTTTCTGGGACCGCTGCCTCTGCGATATTTTTACATCTTCACCCCATGAACGCATGCTTCTTCAGCGCCGATATAGTATAAAATGGTCAACGAACAGACTCTTTTCCCTCATTCTCAGCAATGCGTCTCTCTCGCTTTACATCTCTCATATCCCTCGCCCTTGTCGCTGTCGCGCAAGACGTCTCTATCACTGACGTTGAAGAAGCCTTCGTTGCCGCCAACGTACATATTGTAATCATTTTCAAGCCTTTTTTGTTCAGCTCCCACTAGATCTCTGAGGACCTACACATCACCTTCGAGCCCACCGCTCTGCTCGAAGTTTCCCTGCCCCAAGCGACTGGCTCGCCCATTACGCTCAAAGCGGGAATACAAGTACCCCAGAATGGTGCATCTCCTCTGACTGGGTGTGCAAAGTATTAATCCTGCCCGAACTTAGACACCGCTGGACCGCCGACGTTCCAAGTCGTCGGAGATGTAGGACAAGGGCCGTTTGTTGTGGCTGCAGTAGACCCTGATGCACCTACGCCGCAAGCTCCCACCGTGGCGCAAATTAGGTGCGCTTTTTTGCCAGTCGACTACATACCAAATAACCAGCCATGCAGACACTTCTTGGGCGGTAATTTCAACAACGAGGGCGGCCTCCTCGTGAACAGCACCCCCGCCATCTCCGAATTCCTCCAACCGTCTCCTCCTGCTGGCTCGGATGCTCACAGGTGCGGAGTTTGTTTTCACCTTACATTCAGTTTAACCAACCTCCCTCTCAAAGATACGTCTTCCTGCTCTTCCATCAATCTGCGGAATTCGCGAGCCAGACCCTCATCAACGGCAACACCTCGATTGAAAACTTCAACATCAGTGCCTTTGCCGCAGCCGTGGACCTCGGAAACCCAATTGCGGGGACGTTTATGTTTGTTGCGCCTCCGACCTCGTAGTCGTCTATCTCCACATTCGAGAGCAAGTAAAGGTTGCGAGTAATACAAGTATGTTCAAGGGATGCTACAACCCTGACGAAGAGTGAGTGCATATCAACCCGAAGTGAGTATCATCGGATGCTGTCAGAAATTCTGCTCATCGAAGTTCGACTGCTGAGATAAGAGCCCAGATACAATCAAGATATATTCCAAACATTTGTGTTACATACACAATACAACAGGTGAAAAAAGACAAGTGGGCGTCTTGTACAAGCGTAGCCGCTAGATCTTGAGTGCGATTTTTAACAACGCCGCAAACAGGCGGCGCGGACGACGAAATCTTTAATGTTAATATCCTTTGCAAGAAAACCATGCGGGGTCGTCCGGCGGAATCGGCTCGGCCAGTCTGGCGCCACTTCTGGCTTTCTGTTAATGCAAGCTCTCGAGTGCAGCTCCCATGGATCAACTGGTCAACCAACCTACGTCATTGAGCCGAGCGATGGATCAGCGAGACTTGATTATTCGTGAAGATGCCGGCAACGCCTCGTCGTCAACCAGAAACTGCCATGGATGGCGCGAGCGGTGTGCGGCGGCCTGGAAGACGGGATTAGGGGAAAAGGCCCTAACTGAACATGCGGTCGTCCAAGTACCTCACTTGGTATATCCCGTTGTTGAGAGTCGGCCATGAGACGGTCAAGCCATACAGGGCTGTAAAACAGTTGAATGCGAACCAACCAACAACAAAGTCAACCGCGACACCGACTCTTTTCTCGGGCTGACATTCCCGGACCGCACAGCGTTCTCCACAGCAGGGACAGGCGAGACAGCCGCATTCTGTGAACGAAGAATCAATGCGAGTCCAGGAGGTAGACTACTTTGAAGGGTTAACCAACCTTCACTGAGCTTGGTGATTGAGAAAGATAAGGCGTCGACTCTATACGCGCAACCTTCTCGGGAGGTGATGAAGATGCTACATTCGAGTTGCGCAAGACAGGTTCAGGTTCAGGTTCAGGTCTAACAGGCCTGCCCGGTTGACCGGTACTCGTAGTTGTAGTAGGCACATCCAATCTCGGTATCGGGGCATTCTGTGCACGAAGAATCAATGCGAGTCCAGCCGGGAGGTTAATCAACCAACCTTCAACTTGAAGCTTGGTGATTGAGAAAGATAAGACGACGTCGACTCTACACGCGCAACCTTCTCGGAAGGTGACGGTGGTGCAGAGGTTACTATGGAGTCGCGCAAGACGGGTTTAGGTTCAGCACGCGCAGCCCGACCGCGAGGTATGGTTGCATCCGCTGAATCCAATCTCTGTTTCTTGCGAGGAGAAGACTCCGGATCCCCGCTCCAGAGAGCCATATCACGACGATCTCTCCGCATACGGGCATACGGATTGGCGATAGGTGATCCCTGGAGTTCATATTAGAGTCGAACAAGACCGGGAAGGGTCAGCATAGCGTACATAGATTGGGCTAAATGATTCAACTTCAACTTCACTGCAATGGAGATGGTTCAATTCGGGTTCAACGTTGCGCGATAGAGCGAGAAACAGACCTTTGAGGCGTATCTTGAACGCTGTCGACTGGCTTGACTGCGCTCTCACTCTCTTGGGGCTGCAAGTCCATGGTTGTGTGTGAACAAGCGAGATTACTGGATCAAAGTGGCTGTGTCTCCGTGGGCGCTTCAATTTCCAACCCTCTATACAACAATAAAAATACTACAACCCTACAATTTGGATTTACCCTCCATCTGCATTGCCTTTCTCTCTTCCTTCTGTGCCCTCTCCATCATATCCCTCGCCTCCGTAGCAGCCTCTGCCAAATAATGCTTCAACACGGCCGCATCTCCCCTCGCACTCGTAATCGTCCAACGAATATGCCTGTCCCCAATCGCATACGACAGCCCATACCCATCAGGCACCACCTCGCCGTAACCCCACCCATCAACATACGGGCTACTCAGCTGCGACGTGCTGAGCTCCCAGTGGTTCGTCCTCCCGAACGCCGCATCAGTGTAAATCTCCGGCACAGGCTCACCCTCCTTCAACATCCTCTTCAACCCAAACAAATGCCGATCCACACCCTGCCCGTCCGCCGCCCATGCAGAATACTGAATATGCCTCGTCGCAGCCTTCCGGAATAGAGCCGCCCGCTTGAAATCGCTCTCCCTCGGGTCAAGCATCGCCTCCGCCCAGGCCTTGCTCTCGTTACTCGCGCTCCGAATGACCTCGGTACGCCCAAGTTGGTATTTTCTCGTCTGCGCGCTCTCGTACGTCCGACCCGGCCGCCCGTTCATCTTGTGGAACGCAAGCTGCTTGACGAGCTGCGCCCACGCATCGGGCGACACACCGAAAGTCTTGACCAAGTCCTTGCCGTAGCCCTCGTAGTGCAGCACGTGCAGCTCGTGTGCCCCAACGAGTTCATCGAACCGCTTCTCGGCACCAGCAATTAGGTCTCGTGTCGTGGCGTTGAGGACAAAGCCGAGTTCCGTTGGCGAAGGAAGCTTTTCCGGCGAGGCAGAGGCAGGTCCAAGATCCGCCTTGCCAGTGGCGAGCGTAGCAAGGACGAATTCATTCAGCCGAAGCGTGGGCGTTCCGTCCATACACGAATGCTCGCCAATGAACCCAGAGCGTCCATTCTCGAAGACGAGCACTGTTCACCTTCAAAAATTATCGTCTGTCGATGAAAAGAAAGCTCACATTGATGCTTGTCGTAGAAACGATTCCGCCCGTCGCCAGTCCAGCAAGCCTTGGAAATGTCCTCTCGCGTAACAGGCTTGGTGTCGTCAAGGCAAACGAGAATCATGGCACTCTCGATCGCTTCAAGGGTCGCGGCGTTGGAGGGATCAGCAGCAAGGAGGGCGGCGCGAGCATCGGTCCAGTTGTCCCGATTGTCCGATGTGAGGGCACCGACGGGTGTACCGGCCGAGTCGCCTGCGAGTTGGATAACGCGGTTGACTTGACTGAATGCAAGTCAGCGGTAGCACATTTCTCGTGTATAGTTGACGCACATCTCGAGTTCCGCGGCAGACAACTCTTCACCGGACGGGTGCGCCAGTGGGACGAGGAAGAATTTGTTTTTGCGCAGGAAGACTACATGGTTGTGGGTCGCGGGGTCAAACTTGCGGGCCGTGTCGGAAGGTTTGACGGGGTATCGGCAGGCGTGGAATCTTTGGAATTCTGTGTCAACTGTCGTTCCAGAGAAAAAGTTGCGAAAGTTACACACAGCCATTTATAGGACGCCATACATAGCGGGGCACCTTTAACCTTCTCCGGCTCGAGCTCCTTGCTCTCCACCATGCTCCTAAACGGCAGAATTGCCTTGACAAGACTGGCTGCACGCGCCGCGGGAGTTGTCCGTAGTGGGTCATTCAGGTGGACGTAAAAGTACGAGACGAAGACGACGACGGGGGTCGCGGTATCCCATGTACGCGACGTCGTTCCACCACTGACTCAGCCAGTTGACCATCCCTGGCTCGGCTGCCCTTGCTTGCAAACGTTCCTGGAGCTGCGCAGCGAGTGGGGAAGACACGAAATCATTTACGGCTGCTTCCGTGCGGGCGAATTCGGCCGAGGTAAGATGCGGGCGGGTTGATTCGAGGTACTTTGCCGCTGTGGATGCGAGTGTCGGGACAGGGAGGCGAGGCAGAGATGCTTGGAAACGGAGCATGGGGCCCGCAGTGGGGTCGATGGCGTAGCCCTTTGGAGGAACTTCTGTGGAAGTCTTGCGTGAGAGCGGCGCCATTGGGAAAGAGCGTGAGGGTCGGGCGAGACGGGTGGTCAGCCGGAGCATGCTGGTCATGCCCTTCCAGAGGCGCACTTTTTAAAATCCGGGATCGGCTGTTGATAACCATTGCTGATCGGTTTGCCATGTGATTTCTGTCTTGTACCTCCAACATCTCCGACTTTTAACGACTCTACGGCCACTACTGCCTGGCAAAGGGAATCTATTTATCGACCTGCCATCTTGCCTCGACTGTCCATCCTCCAGGCTCCGGGAATTTAATTGTCGTGCTGTTACATGAACAGAATCAACTGCGTGATTTCTGGGGTACTAGAATGCCACAATACAGCTCTGGGGCCGCCTAGTCGTGTGGCTTTCGAAAGAGGAACTCATAGAAGTCTTCGAATACGAGAATCAAACCTTCGAGTCACGGAAATGAAGCCACCGAGTCCGGGGTCGGGGGGGGAAGGATGCCAGCAGCCAATTTCAGTTGAACACGAAAAGGGAAGTCTCAGGCCACGGGCTACACTAAATCTATCCGACTGCGCGGAGGGATAAATATTGGTTGTTATGACGCGGCGGCTCTACGTAGATCCCAGGGACTCCCAGAGACCCGAAATACATGGAGCGCGCTGGACGCCGTGCTACGTTTCACCAGTGACAATCAGAAAGATGCGTGTCCGGACCCTTGAGCGTTTGTTCCTCGAGCCCCAGAAAGCACATATTCCCGGGAGTCTTGTTGGATTTCAGGAGTAAGGCTTGAGAGCGGGAGCAAGCGGAATCAGAAGGCTGCAAGTGGTCGTTACGGTGCCTTGATGTCGTCCAGTAGCAGGATCTGTACATATGAGCGATACGCCTTGATAGTCTCGCGTCTTCTTCTTCTCTTGTTCTTCGTCTTTCTTCGTTCTCTGTTGTGTTTTGGGAGAGAGTTGCTCCACCCCATTTTGGTAACCGGCGGATCAGTGACAGGTTGCTTCGTCCGCGCTTCCATAACCATTTCGAGTTGCACTGCTGCGGGCTCGACCGAAAACACAATTCTGCCAGCGGTTGTTCGGACTTGCATGCTATTTAGCGTACCAGCATTAGGACCAGGCGTCCCCCTTCATTCACGACTACCACAATGAGTAGACGTCCTCCTGTGGTGAGCAAGCTATTCTTATTGTTCTTCTCGCCGTCCCTGACTCGCTTGCCCAGGATTATCAAAATGGCCGTGCAGGTCCCTCCATTCCCCCCCAACTTCGTCCAGGACCCCAGCAACGTCCCGAGGAGCTAGCGCAGCAACCCCAGCGGTCGCTTCAGCGTCAGCCTTCTCGACCAGACGACTCCCTTCCTCCACAACTTCGCGCTGGGCCTCAGCCGCAATACGGCCGACCCACACAACCACCACTTCAGCGCCAACCTTCACGACCAGACCAACCGCAGCCAATGCTACATCGGCAGCCTTCTCGTCCCGAGGAGGACCCGCGGCTGCAGCGTCAACCCTCCCGCCCTGATCAATACAGTTACCAGCCACAACCTCCACTCCCTGTCCCTGTTACCCCTGCATTTGCACAAGGGCCCCCGACGCGAACTCCGCCTATACCCAACTCTGTCTCCCAAACGACCCTCTACTCATCTACATCCCGATACGCCGACTCGACCGCTCACATCATCCGTGGCAATGAGGATGATAACCTGGACAGGTCGTCCGCCTTTTGGCGGCATTTCAATGCCAGTGCTCAGCAGGAGCAACTGCCAGACATTGAAAAGAGTTCCTGGCTCGAAAAAACTCAGGGCAAGTCTTCGCGAACTCGTCGCACCCTTTGGATTGTCGGCATCATCTTCTTGCTGGTGCGTCTGTTCGTTCAAGCTCGTATTGCATACCGCTAACGTTACTACTCAAGCTTGCCGCCGGTGGGATAGGCATTGGTGTATACCTTTCAGTCCGGAGCAACGACAACGAGTCGCGGCCATCCACTTTTGGTGGCTCAGCAGATGTCACAGGCCAACAAGACCCAGGCTCGGTCGCCGCCACTGCTGGCGGTGGCGGCGGAGCTGTCGTCGGCGGCGCTACCAGCACATCTCTCCACGTCAGCCCGACGAACACGGTCCCATAACCGATCATTCCAGGCACTATCAAATCTCTCTCTCCATATATTATTCAGGCATTCACTCTATACATCCAACCACGCTGATCACCGTCACCCACATTCCTTTCTGTTTCCCTTTCGTTTTCGTTCTTGGACTCTGGCATTCATTCGCATTTTATCTGTGAATTATAATTGTAGCAGTAACGTCCCAGTCGATAACTCATGAATACAATTGCATAGAAACTCGTGTCAAGCGGAATGTTCATCTTCTGTGCCTCTCCCGTACTGTTTCAAGCAGACAAGGTTTATGTGTGATACAACAAGATACAGGGTGGGGCTTCAAATATGCGGTTTCACGATGCCCCGACTGAGTTTATAGTACACCAAGGACGCGTCGTCGGACGTGATTGCGAGGTATATCTCTGGTGGATCTCCGAGTTGGCTGAACGCCTTCATCAGCCTGTTCACGAGCGTAAGCGCGTATTTCAGCAAGCCAATTGGCACCTACCACCCAAATGACAGCGTCTCGGCCAGCGAACACGGAACGACGTGCAGCGTCGTGTCCTAATTATTGTTTTGTGGATTCAGAACGGGAAATGTACACAAGAAGAGAAACTTACAGTCTTGGGTTTCTTTCCCGTGATAGCTGCACGCGAGATACTCTCCAATTCGACGACTTGGACTTCAGTCCATTGTTGCGCTTTGGTACGTAGCTGAGTCCCAGTGTTCAAAAGAAAAGACCGCCGCGGTCAGAACTTTACCTAGCAAGATGTCGTTGTATGTTTGAAATATGCATCCAGCCGCCCGAGGGTACTTTGGCAGCACATGTGCCAGTGCTTGGTACTTTAAATCAAGGGTATTTGAGGTCCAGAACGCGTTCAAGGAAGAGGGATAGCTACAGAGGGATGTTTCTCCATAAAAAGAGTCGAGTTTGATCGGGCACAACGTGTCAAAACAACACTCTTTTTCTTCCTTTACCACAACCATCGATTTTCTGCTTGAAGCGTCGTCAACCTCCACCGTCTGAACCTCCATCCCCGACAAACATACACCACGAGCATAGTCAAGGTCCCTGCCATCCTTTCCACGCACGGGCCTGTTACGCTGGTGGAAGATCGACCCATCTCGTCGTTTTTGCTGGCCGACTTCGTTTTGAAGTTGGCCAGGCCCACAAGAACACTTGTTTGGATCGTCCCTTCAGAGTTGAGTGCGGTCGTGACCCACCCCGGGTCCCTCCAGACCATACCCGTAGTTTTGGGACAGACAGACAAACAAGTAGTTCAAGCATAGTATTATTCAATGTCGTCTCTACTAGGTTCAATGCAGTGGTATTATACGAATTATAAACCAAGGAAATGCGGTTAGTGACGATGGTACAGTGTCAAAAATGCGGCGAGAGTAATACAAATTGTCTTGTCATCGGAGGCGTGATGCCCTGCCTATCGTGGAAGCTCCTCCAGCTGCCCTTGCCTTTCTCTGAATATGAGGAGGTAGAGAAGAAGGGGCCGGCGTCGTTTCCACGATGTCGACCTCATCGTCCGAAGAGTCTGGGACAACATCCGCTTCCTTCTTCTTGAGCTCCTCCTGCTTGGCCTTTTTCCAATCGCGTGACAGTTCTCCGATTCGAGTCCGAAGCGTTTCCCGAAAGTCGAGCGTACCCTCACTCTTCCAAGTGACGCCGCGTTGTTCTGCGTTCATCTTTTTGCTCTATCCACTGTGTCAGCATATGGGCAAAGCGCAATTGGAAACAAGCACGCACTTGCAAGATGATTTTGCAGTATCGGTCAGGATCGGAAATAAACGTTTGGGCAAGATGCAGCAGATATATCCCGCAATCGCAAAAGTTGGGTTGATGTGGAACCTGCGCAGTCTTCCCCGCAGGTGAACTGCATTGCTCTGACGGTATCCCCCGCTTCTCCTGAGCCTCCTGCCTGAGGTATTGCCCAAGCACTTTGACGACTTTCGGATGCCGACCGCCCAGAGAATCCAGAGTGAAGATGTACGTGCTAAAACAATCTCAAAGCTCTGCACCGTCGGAAATCGCGTTTCACGCACCTGGGCTGGTCACTGACCACGACAACCTCCTCCCCGTCGTCTTCATCTAATAGGTCCGGACGGTGCGGTGCACCTGTCGGAGGAAAGGTGTCCAATATCGGGGATCGAGCCTTTCGCTTGCGACTCGAGTTGCCGTAGAAATTGACCGGCGCGACGGCCCTCGAGATGGGCGGCGGAGAGTCGAAGAGATCCAGCGGGTCCTTTGATTGGTCGGCCACGTCAGGATCGTCGACATCCATGGTCTCATGCACAGGCACCGTCGTCGGCTCTTCACTTGCCGTCTTGGAATCGTCGTCGTTCACCAGAGTCACGGAGGAAGGATCTCCGTCCTCAACCGTCTCCACATCGACTTCCATATTATCATCACTGAAAAGAGAGTCATGGTCGTCCCGGGCGCCCTCCTTCTCGGGGGTGTCATCCTCGGTTATCGAGCAAGAGGATTTCATCATCTCGTTGACCTCCTCTGCATCAGCCTGCCCGTCACTCGTTGTTGGTGTTGGCGCCTTCTCGGCTTCCGGAGGCGTAGAAGAGCCGCGAGTAACGCTGCTTGCCTTGGAGTCGGGCGGTTTCTCCGAGGGTATCTCGGCCACATGCTGTTCATCCGGACCTTGGCGCGTTTTTCGTCGGGTGACAGGGGATTTTGTCGGCAGTGGCGGTTTCAGGACGTGTTCTGGATAGTATATGATGGCAAGATACCAATGGAGGCTGCGAACATTGAGAGCTTTGCTGCACGCGTGGGCTAGAAACTTACTTCTCATTGATGGGAACGATAATAAACTTCTTGTCGAAGAGGTTGAACTTGGAGGTCCACTTCTTTACACTCTCGTACCCTTGCTTAGCGCTATTGAATGTAAATCACCTTGAGAAGAGAATCGTCAAAGAGGAGACTTGCCCCTTGTTGGTCAGTTTCTTGTAGAAGAAGGAACTAAACACGTGAATCTGCTTTACAAGGTCCGGATTCGTCTTCTCAAGTTCTTGCAACCAAAGCCTGGGGAAAGAGTTCAGATGTGATGTGGTAGGAAAGAAACACATACTTGAGCCCAAACTCGATGAGTGTGTCATTGAGGAATTCGCCCGGCGAGAGTCGAAGAACATCGCCATTGGTGACATTCACGGCTCCAGTCTGCCCAGGAGGATATACAAGTATTCTGTACCAAACAGATGAGCACGGTACCGATTTGGATAACCCTCACATACACCTCGTCTAGATCAACGTTGGGTCTGGGCGGCGCAACAGATTGCCTAGTGGAGCGGCGTGTTGGCTCTGTCTCTGAGTGTAAACTGGATGCACGGAATGAGAGCAGCGAAATGAAGAGGACGAGGAGCGACTGACGGTCGGGGAGTCGGTCTTTGGGGCGATTCTATCTCGATGGGTGTGTCGGGACTACCGCTCCTGGCCGTTTGGACAGTGTCTGCAGTCGCAGGAGTCTTGGAAATAGTAGGGAGTGGGGGTGGGGACCAATCAGAACCTGATTCCCGAGGCGGGGAACAGTTCTCAGGGCGTGATTCCCAATCGTCGGGAATGGCCGACTTGGCGTGGTAGCCGGATTTCTTTCTCTGACGCCCTTTGACAGGTTCTTCATCGAGTCCAGATTCTCGCCGAACCTTGGTATCGACCATTTGACTTATTCTGATAGCCATGTCCCACTTCGCATCCCCCGCAGGACCGCTGTGACAAAATTCAGAGAGGAGGAAGGCAGAGAAGAGGCAGGACGCACCCGAGAACTGCTCTTTCATCAACATTGTTCTGCAACCAGTCGTAGAAAACCAGGTAGGAATGCGGGATCCAATTTGGCGAATCCATATCGAATTTAATCGAAATGTCCCCTTCGCAGTGCTTTCCACCTGCGAGGCGTTAGTACCTGATGAACCAACAAATACAACAAAACACACCCAGCTTGAAGTACTTGGAGTATCCGGCACCCAAGGCCTTCTGCACCTGACGTTTCACGCCCTGGCCAGTTTCCAAGAAAAGATATTTGTCTCGAGGGTCTGCGGGCTTGACGAACTACCACAACCAATCACAACAGAATTCACAACAAACAGGCACCTTACCCAGACTTTTTCTGCAATCGTCTTCATATCGACCTCTTCGTAATGACGAGATGGAGAACCAGGGCCTTCACCCGACTTGATCGTCATCTTGCCAGAGTGCATCCACGTGAGGTAGTACGGCTCCTCGAAAAGTTTGCGTCCAAGGAACCAAGCCTTGATCGGCAAAAACGGAGAACTTTGCTGTGCTCTGGTCATAGGCACCGGTTTCGAGTCTGCGGTCGCGCGCGCAGCATCTTGATTCTGCTTCTGCATGCGTGGTTCGGTTCAAGTGGGGGAAAATAAGGGACGACGTACCCTGGCCTTCATGCGGTTCTTTATCCCGGCGCTCATGTTCTCTAAATCAAGCTTGGGGACGCTCATCTTCTCGTAGTGCGCCACCTTCTCCGTAACGTGCCCTTTCTTCTCCTCAGGAAACGATTCGATAGGATCGTCCGAGTCCGAGTCGATTACAACGGGGTCGTCTTCAGGCGCTAGCGGTACTTTCGAGTGCGTGGTTCCGCTAACCGAGCGAGCGTCGTGTCGCGAAGGACCAGCAGTGGCATTGCCGTTCATCTTGCCAATGAACTGCGAGTTCTTCGTATCGATATATTGCCCGTCGACGAGAAGCACCCCTTGATCATCCGCTTGGCCAAGTTTACGACCGGAGCTCGAGGCTTGCAGGTGCAAAATAAATGGATTGTAGTGGGTATCATTTCCGTAGCACGCACCAGACTGAGGCCGGGGTTGAGTTGGTGAGACCTTTTTCCGTGGCTTCGGGGTGTTGGAGCTTTCCACCTTTTGCCTCTTGGCAGGTGGTTGTTGTACATAGTCATCCAAATTCAGGTTGTTGGGGTTGCCACCCCTGATGCTCCGAGAAGAAGCGTTGAGGTTGTTCTTTCCGGCAAGAGTATACGGATTCTTCAACGCCGAACCAGAGGCCTAGGACCAGTATCGGAAAACAAGTAGATAAGGGAAGCGGCCTACGTACGCGACTGCCGTTTGTAGGCTGCGCTATCTTGGTGGGTGCCTTGGTCCAAGGTTGGCTGCTAGTCAAATCAATCTCAAATCTTGGTGGAACGCAAAATTGTGACCCTTGGGACGCGTCGCGGAGACTGGAAGGCGGAAGAGGATGGTGTAGTGTCCCGATTGCATTCCGGTCCTCGATGGATGCAGACATGGTCGCGCCTGTTGCCCTCAGGCTGTCTGCAGTCGAGGCGTAATGAGCTGATTGACAAACACGGCCACTCAAATTCACCCCTTGGGTACAACTTGAATCTTTTAACTAGAATTTCATTGTATTCTGTACAAATCGGCCACAAGATACAAGCTCCCCGCAAGAACAACCAACTCAGAACCTGTCTTTACAGCCCAGTCCAACGCTCGCTGCAGACTCCCTTGTTCGTTCCTCTCGTCGACCCACGTCTCGGCCTCCGGCACGAGATCTTGCACGACCGCCTGCAGCTCTGCTGGTGGCACCGATGAGACCCATGGCATCCCTTCAGGTGGTGTAAAGCGCAGCAACGCGACACGGATCTGTACCGGCTTTTCAAAAGACAGAAGTGGTGTAAGCGTCTCTTTGGGCGGTTTAAGCGGGGAGTGTGAAAGTGCAAGGATGTAAGTAAGGGATAAAGGGCGCGACGAGTCGGCCAGAGAAGACAAATACAACGCCAGAGTGCGTGCCGAGGCAGCATTGTGTGCACCGTCTGCGAGTATGCTAAGTGCCGGCTTGCTCAAGGTGTGGAACGACAGCCGCCCCGGCCACTTGACGTTCCTGATGCCCCGGACAATGGAATCGTTGGTGAAGCGGACACGGGTGGCTTCCCACGCCGGAGTCATCAGAACGGCAGACACGATGGACACCGCGAGTCCCAGATTATCCAATTGGTGTTCTCCAGGGAGGGGCAGCAACGCGAGGACAGGGTGATCGAGGCAGGGCATGGAGAAGCGAACAGGGACAGGAGGCGGAGGAACAAATGGCGAAGCAGATAATGAGAATGGGGGTGGCGTGGGCCCGTCGACGTTAGGGTCCCAATCGCGCGTGAACACTGGCAATGCGTAGACCAAATTGCCTCCTGCCGCATTGACCACATCCGCCACCACATTTTCGACTTCAACGTGCTCCTGCCCTCCCAAGACGAATGGTTTTCCACTGCGTGCGATCGCCGCCTTTTCTGCTGCGATGGCAGCCACGGTGCTGCCGAGAAAAGCCTGGTGATCCAAATCGACCGCCGTCAAAGCCGACACGAGAATGCATTCGTCCGGAATGATGTTGGTAGCATCCAGACGCCCGCCCATACCGACCTCGATAACAGCGATATCAACCCGGGCGCGCTCGAAGATAAACAGCGCCGTAAGTGTCAGAATCTCAAAACTGCTTGCACCACAGCCGTGCTCCTCGTTGGCACGGACAACTTGCTCCCTTGCCTCCTCGTAGACCTCGATCGACACGGCCTGGTTGTTCAACACTATACAATCGTTCACAGAGACGAGATGCGGGCTATTGAAGCGTCCGACGGAAAGTGAGGTCGCGAGCATAGAGGAAACAAGGGCAGAGACGCTGCCTTTGCCATTGGTGCCCGCGATGTGACAGGTAGGGCGGGTGTAGGGAGGAAGGTGGCCAGCGAGGCGTTGGATACGGTCGAGGGTCAGGTCAATCGACATTTTCTTCGGCAATCACGTTTTGATTTTCACTTGCTTATCCCGTTCAAAAATAACCACCGCCCACACCGCATGGTCCCCATCTGCGAGTGCGGTATATAGGATGTACTCCATCCGGTAAGCGCGACACTCTGCACTTTCTCTCCCATGTCCACTCATTCCTTTGAAGACAAGGAGAGAGGCCCAGACGTCGTGGCCAGGGAAGATGAAGTCGCCCCGGACGATGTACTCGTCAAACGCTTCGGCTTTGTGGGTCCACTCATGTCCAAGCTCTTTGCCAGCGGTGTCGAGGCGCGTGGGGTGGAACGAGTCCCGGAGGATCAACGAGAGGAGAAGAATATGTGGAACAAGTGCGTTGCATGCCATTCTCCCCGATTGCTGAAGCTTATACGCGATTTTCAGCCTGTTAATGTGGTGGTATGTGGGACCAAACGATGAATTTCAATCTCACTAAGAGATTGCAGGTCGGTGAATACCGTCTTAACGACGCTGCCCATTGGTGTCCTTGCCCAAGAATTCTACACTCTCACTTTACCGTGTGTAATGCAATTTTGTTTCTTGGTTCCTATGTTGAAGTTATTCAATAGGCACGCTATTGCAACAATCTTCTGCTTTGCTGCACTTGGTTCGGTGGTAGGTTTTCCTCGAGCAAGCTATGAGTTTGGAGCTTCATTTTTTGTAGGCAACTTCCTTCATCGCAACCCTTGGTCCCAAGACTGGTCTGCGCACCATGATTATTACCCGATACAGCAGCGGTAGGAGAGCCCTCTGTTTCTCCCTTCGCTTTCTAACCTGCGTGCTAGGTTACGTTGGCTGCACTATTTATTCAATCTTGAATATCCTGACGCAACTGGGTTTCTCCACGACGGCTGTCATCCTTGGTGGACAAACACTCGCATCTATTAACCCAGGAACACTTCCTCTGGTTGCGGGCGTCGTCATTGTCGGTGTTGGCAGCTTGATTCCCTGCTTTATCGGGTACAACATGGTCCACCACTACGAACGCTACGCCTGGATGGTGTTATTCATCGTCATGCTATTCCTCCTGGGTCTCGGTGCTCGCGCTGGGTATGAAATCGACGCTCAAAAGCCATTTGAGGACACGGGCAAGTCGCTTTCCTCGGATGTCCTTAGCTTCGGCGGCATCATTTTTGGATCCGTCGCCGGTTGGGCGCCCGTGGCTGCTGATTACAACGTTCGGCTTCCCGCAAACACGTCCTCCACCAAAGTCTTTATCCTCACATTCTTCGGACTTTTCATTCCGATCTGTTTTTGCGAGATTTTGGGTGCCCTCTTGATGACCATCACGGACCCTGCGTACACCGACGCTTTCACCAATGGGGGCACCGGTGGTCTTCTCGGGCAGGTGCTCTCTCCCTGGAAGGGCGGAGGAAAATTCATACTTTTCCTTCTTGCCTTTTCGGTCATGTAAGAGAGCCTCGATTCCCCGTCCTTTAGCTGAGATTTTCTCAGCGCCAACAACGTGCCCAACACCTACTCGGCCGCCCTATCAATTCAATCTCTCGGTCGTCCCTTCGCAAAGATCCCTCGCTTCTTTTGGACCATCGTCATCTTTGTTGCATACACCGTCGCCGGTGTCGCCGGCCGCGAGCACTTTGCTGAAATCCTCAGCAACTTCCTCGCCATCCTCTCCTACTGGACAGCGTTCTTCATCGTCATCGTCGCGGAAGAGCATTTCATCTTTCGGCGGAAGGGCGGTCCTTTGGGCGGGTATAATTTGGAAGATTGGGATTCGCCTTCGAGGCTGCCGTTGGGCGTTGCGGGCGTGCTAGCGGGGTGTTTCGGTGTTGCGGGGGCTGTATTGGGGATGGCGGAAGTGTGGTATATTGGGTACGCTCTCTCGCTACGGGTATTCATTTCTTTCCCGTTGACGTGTTTTTTTTCCCCCAAAGACCGATCGGTGTCGCAGCTGGGACGGAATTTGGTGCGGATTTGGGGTTTGAGGTGCGTCCAGCCATTGTCTGCGAGCTTTACATTGACTCTCGTTTTGATATAGCTTGCCGCTGCTTTTGCTGCAGTCACATATCCGGTATTCCGATATATCGAAATTCGCTATACGGGTCGGTAGCTGTCAGGTTTTGCTATGCAATACGATTCAAAAGTATTTTATTCGCGACGGTGGCGCCTTGAAATTGGTCTGTGGGTTTCTCCCATCACCTGAGAATCAGACACGCAAGTAAGGTGGCTCTACTGGATATACTTGACCCCAGCTTGATCCACGCTCCGTCCTCGTGCACCGTTTGTTGCTATAAACCTGAGCTTGAATGGCATTACCTTCACACACCAGTCCTCGCCCTCGCTCTTTCGCCCGTCTTCCTCCATGGCGGCTGAACCTTCCCCTCTGTACAAAACCATTGCTGAGCAGGTGGCAGCTTACATCGACATCGCGGTGACGGAGCCTATGCCAGGTTGGAGCCCCCCCTGGGGCTCTTTGCCCTTCGAGGTTTTACACGACTACGATATGGATTTCCCGCTCCCTCCCGGCTTGGCCGCCATTCTTGCCATCCCCGAAATGTCAGACGACCACCGGATTACCTTTCAGCAAGTTGTGCTAGATGTCCTAAACGTCCCCGACTCCGTTCGTTACTGGATTCACAACTATGCTGAGTTGGTTCAAGGTTTGGAGGAGTCGGGCACTACATCAAGGAGCTTCGTCTCGCATATCGCTGCAGATCCCACACCTCGGTTCTAAAGTGGAACATACGCCGTTCCACATCTTTTGTGGACAATTATCTCCTTGTCGCGCGTGCGGAGGGTGCTTTCAGACGTCACGACAAAGCTCCGAAGACGCCTGACAAGCTCATCGTTGTCGCCGAACCCGAAACCTTTCCTGGTGAGATGTTCGGCAAGTATGTTCCCAATACCTCGAATGTACGCCTGCCCGTCTGCATTGGCGACATATTCAAACTAATCCACGAACAGGAAAAGCCCCTCCCTCGATATATCGGCGGTCCAGTTCACGCAAGACTCGTTGATGTGAAAGCGAGGTGTAAGTGTTGTATACACCAAGCTTTCGCCGTCTCTGATGTCCATTTTTCAGTGAATGCGATCGGATTTGGACATGATCTCGGGCTCGTACAAGCTGCATAGTGTTCTTTGTGTAAAGACCAGTATCCCTGTCATGTTCGGTTCTGAGCTTGGATAGAAAGTGCATTGAATTCAGACGTGCTAATACGGTGCTTCCTTCGACCGTCCAAATTTCTTGCCGTCATTCCCTTCTTGCTCCGACTCGCTCTCTTCATCCTCTTCCTCCTCCAAAATGTCCCTTTCCCTCGTGAGTTCGGCCGTCCAGGTACCTGGATCGACATGCTCCTCGTCATCTAGACCATCAGCTCGCTCAATCCCATCAATTTCCTTGTCTGACAGAAAAGATCAGCACACCGCCCAGATATGCCAAGACATGTCAGTCCTCACCGAATTCCGCACTCATAATAACAATCCAGAGCACCTTATCCGTCGTCCAGCTCTCAAGGAGTTCAGAATTTGCCACCCGCCGCTCGAGGTGGGTCTCTTTGGATCCAATCAAACCGCTGAGCAGCCCATTGCGTCCACGATCGCGTCTCGATTCCCGCCGTACCGCCTGGCGCAGGTCCTTCCTCTCCCGCCGGGCAGCTTTGCGCATGGTTTTACGCTCAAACCATCCCACCGGCTCCATGGATGGACCGCCCATCGAAGGCCCGGCCATCTGAGGAGTCCCATAATAAGGGGTTCCGTTTCGCTGTGCTGCCAGCAGCGAGTTGATGCGGTCAAGCTCACTCCGCCTGGCTTCGGTTTTATTCTCCTTACGACCCGCGCGGTATGTATCGTATTTTACGCCCCAGGAGGCTATCGTGTCCATGGCGCCCTGGGGCTTCGCGGGCGGCGGTACGTCCAGGTTGAGCGGCAGCGTGTATCCCTCGAGCGACGCGAGGCGGCGTTGAGTCGCGAGAGGAAGCCGCCGACCATCGCCGACGGCGCTGATGCTAGGGCTGATTTGGGGTGGCCTGTCTGCGATGCTGCGTACTATACGGCTGGACAACGGTAGTGGGACGTGAAGGAGTAGGGTGCCGACTCCGCGGCCAATTTTGTCAATCGTGGATGGACCTGCCCCATTGCCGGCACGCATGACGAGGTGCTGCATTGCTGCTGTCGAGCAAATGCGGACGGAGAGGCCACGGGGATGGAAAAGGCGGAGATTGGCGGCGCGCAGGTAACGGTCCGAGAGCGTCTTTGATAGGACATGCATGCCTGTCTGTGCGGCGGTTTGCATTGCAATACCTGCGATCATGGCCCAGTGAAAAGGTCTAGGAAAGATTAAATCAAGTAGCGTATAGAATATCCCGTACTTACACCATTCCAATGATCTTCCTGAGAGTAAGTTAGTCTACCGCGATCATAAAGAGCGAATGGCAACTTGCCCAGCAAAATCCACGACCCGGAGAGGGGGACTGGCGGTCATCGCGAGGTTGAGACCATCAATGAACGCCAATAGTTGATCTTGAGAAATTCCGACCGAGGTTTCGAGTGTAGGATTGTAGCCTCTTGCGAAGGGAGAGTCAAAGGAGCTCGCCAACTGAGGTGTACAGAATGGGAGGAGAATTGTTTCGTATGGGGGCGGGGCGGGGTGTGGAGTTGGCATCGGAATGAAGGTTTCGATGAGCACGTCTGCATCCCGGACGAGTTCTATGCCAGACGAAGTAGCAGTAGCTTTGGAATCTGGGGTGTCAGGCAACAACATTGTAGATGAGACTGAATGAGCGTCAGATCCGGTTTAATATAACAGTTGCTCCAGCGTGGGTGGCAGTGCGATCCGACGGTGGAGAGCAGCAACCGTCGGCAAGAAAGGGAGGCGTCGGTTTGTGGCTTGCATCGCAGACTGCGGTCCGGGACTGCGCGCAGTGGTCTTCAACGGCTTGGATGTTCAATTCAAGTCAGCATCGGCCATCAACCATCAGAAAGCGGCCATCATGTTGGTTTGTTCCTCCCTCAAATTGCCCTCAAACCTGGTTGTTTTTACAATCGACCTCTCTAATTTAGAGCTTCGCATCGACGGTACATACGCCTGTTAAAAACATGTGGGCACCGGATTTTTCCTCGCCCCGAATTCGTACGTGTCAGATCCTCCAACCCTCGTGAATGCGAACAGGCTTCTTTCGGGCTGTTCAAATAAATACGGGGAAAGCAGCAAAGGAGCTTGCCAACCACGCCTCTGGCAGCAGTAAAAGTCTTCCGGATATTCGAACTTGAAACGGAGAGCGCTTTACAACAGCTGCCCCCAGATCTCGACGCGTCTTGGGAACTAATATCGGCAGTCATTACTGCATCGGCGACATGGCTCAGTAACCGTTCGAGAGGTGATGAGATTGCATTGCATCAAATCTGGTACAACTACGATGCTGCATACCATAAGAAGAGGTCTGCTGAAGAATGCACGGCTGGAACCCACTTTGTAGACGTTGGCTAGTGGCGATATAGCACTTTCTCAAGATACTATCCGCGGTATCCTGTATGCTTTCTCCCATCTTCACCTCGGTGTCTTCGTCGGACGGCTCCAATGATGACAAGCGATATACCGTCGAGCAGACCTCCCGTAGCCACGCCAGTAATTCATCAGGAACTCCGTCCCTCTCAAGAATGTGGAGGACTTCGGCGGAGCGTGTGCTCCGTAAAAGTTCTTCGGGGAGCATGGTGTCGAATAGAAGACGAACGAACGCGAGTACAGACGCGTCGGTGGGTGCAGAAGAGCCGGCAGTCCGCTCCCGTAGCCGACCAAGTCGTTCGCAGACCACCCGCCTGCGTTTTTTCTCAACTAGCGGTCGTGCGTCAAGATGTTGTTCTAGGTACAACCACATGAACAACGGGGACGCTAGATGACCATGAGCGGCGTCGCAGCGTCAAACAACACGCGAGCGTACCGATGGCAAAGTAAAAGAAGAGCCCTTTTCGTTTACGGGGTGCTGAATTCGGGTTGGTCGGGTCGTCTTTTGGTGCTGGTGGCGGGAGCAGCTCGCGAATTGTTCCAGGAATACTCCAAATATCGGCTCGGGGAGGACGAGGAGGTGTAGTGGCCTTGAAACGGACCTGCTGCCTGATTATTTGGCGACTGCACTGTCGGAACATGGTCGTGGTAAAAAGAGAAACGAAGCACAGCCACGATCTGGTTTCTTGGAGTGTTCCTCCTCTTCGCTCCTTGTCATGTATGCGCGCCTTGTCTTGTCACGTCCAATCGCGCACCAAGTATTGGTCTAGAAGACACAAACTGGCACCCAATTTGTACAACTTGTTTGCTTTCCCGACCCGTATAAAGATGTCGGAAAACCGCAGTTTCAAAAATATATTGGTTCATGTCCTCCTCCTCCGATCCCATTGCTATCATCGGTTCTGGCCCAGCTGGACTCATCACAGCGTATACGCTCCTCCAGGACGGTTTTACTCATGTGCAGATATTAACGCGCGATTCGACTCCAGGTGTCTGGGCGGCTGAGCGTTTGTATCCTGGTCTTCAGATTAACAAGTACGTGGACCCACCTTGATCTCAAAAAAAAAGTAAAGTAGCTCATCATGGATTTCAGTGTTTACGGAGAGTATCGGTTCTCTGCTCTCAAAATGCCTCCGCCCGTAGACAAAGGCCCTGGGGGACGTCTCACTGGTGAAGATTTGTGTGCCTACATGCAAGCCTTCAGCGCCCAATTTCTTCAAAATATCATCCGCTTCGATACGGAAGTGATCAATATTCGACGTGAAGAGGCCACCTCCCTCTGGCTCATCACAGTGGAAAATAGAAAAACTGGCGCACGCGAGACGATGGAATTTTCGCGTGTGGTTCTTTGCACGGGTGCAAGTCAATTACATGTCACTGTCAACCGTGAATTCATCTTTTTACAGGGCTGCAGCACACCGAAAGTGCCAGCTGCATTCGCGCCGTCCGCCACTGCCAACGCAGGCTTCCGCGGTCCCGTGATTCATTCTAAAAACTTCGCGTCCGAGCTCGACACCATATTGGCGGCGATACCACCCGCCTCTAGTAAAGCCATTGTCATAATTGGAGGAGGAAAGTCAGCACAAGAGTGAGTACTTGCTTTCCATATACATTCTTTCTCTTTATATATTTTCGCAGCATGGCCGCGTATCTGGCAAACAAAGGCAGAAAAGTGACCATTGTGTTCGAAACCGCCGATGCCTTCATCGCAAGTCCCATACCGTTGCCGGCCTTTATCCGGAAGAGTCGTCTTCTGGCTATCATGGCGGGAAACGTCGCCCTGCGGACCCGGCTGGAGCGGTTTTTGCACAATACGTGGCTGGGAAGCAAGATGACTCGGCTATTCTGGTGGGCACTGAGCCGATCCTCGGTGAGTCCCCCGTCTTTCGAGTTTCGCAGCGAACTCACACATCGCATATAGCTCTTGGCGCTTTCCGTGCCCCGAACCTCCCCGTTGCAGAATACCAAGTCTCTATTTTGGAGCATCAGCGTCAACGATGAAGGCGTACCGCAATCAGGCCGGTTTCATGACCTCGTCCATCACGGGAAGATTCAAGTGGTATCCCCCGCTCGTGCGGTGGCTCTGAACGAAGATTCGATCTTGCTGAGCAATGGAAGGGATATTGAAGCGGATTTGGTTCTGCTCGCGACGGGTTACTCGTCCTCTTGGGCCGATATCTTTGACAGTGAGTCTTTTGAACAGTTGCGCCTGGATGTCTCGTGCGAGCGTTTTGACAGGAGAGACTGCGGAACGAGTGGGACTTCACAGGCCTACTGGCAAGCAAAATTCCCACTCCACCCATGGGTATTATTCACATCTTTCCCTGGCGAACCCACCCCCTGCGGGCTCTGAGCGCGCGGCCAACATGTACAATGGGATTGTGCCGGCGAAGAATATATCCAGACGGGATCTAGCTGTAAACGGCGCCGTGTTCACATCGAATGTGGGGTATACATGGGAAGTAGTGGCACAGTGGATATCATCCTATTTTCTCGAGGATGAATCTTTGTGCGCTAATGGACTTGCCCGGACACCGGATGAAGCGTGTCGGCGCACAGAACTGCACGCAGAGTGGATTCATCAGCGGTATCCTGGTGCACTTGAGAGGTGTGTATTACTGTTCAGGTTTCAAGAAATTTCACTGAGCAGTTGTTATAGTTTCAACGAATCGTGCAGCAGTGACATAGTGTTTTGGACGTATGTTTTCAATTTTGGCAATTCCATACCTAATTTTGGTTTTCTTTTTTTGTAGGTGGCCACAGTACGTTGACCGACTGCTTGAAGAGATGGGTGGACCCAGTATGCGCTCCGGGGGTAACTGGCTCACATGGCCGTTCCAGGTGATCGACGTCGATGAAATCAAGACGTTGACGGAGGAGAGGAGGCGGAAGCGGGATAGGAAGTAGCCTCCTATGAGTATTTTTTCTCCCGCTTGACTGAATAGCCGCGTGCTCCTGTACTCCGCGTCATATCTAATTGAGTATCTTGTGGGTTCGCAGAGACCAGCGGGGCTAGTTGTATCAGTAGGAATAGGCAAAATTCAGTGCGGCGTTTGGAGGGGAAATCTGTCTGCCGAAAAGGCGACATGTGTGATGTCGGTGATGGAACACCCAAACGTGGATGCAGAAAACGGTTCTTGTTTCTTGCTTCGACCTCCGCCGCCTCACGACCAGGCATCCACTCTCTTTTTCTCCCTATGGCTTCGTTCGCTGGTAGACCGACAAATGAACCCGCCACCTTTTACCAGTCTGGCCCCCAGTCCCACCTGCGCCCACAAGACCCGACGTACGTACTGCAAGACATTAAAACGGTGTTAGGTCAAACTCTGACTGTCCATGACAGGCGCCTAGGAGCCGCAGAGGACCATGCCTCCAACCGCCACAGTGGGATCGACGCCCTCGGGATGGGTTTCATGAACGCTAATCTAGACGACTCGGACGACGACGAGGATGACGAGGACATGCGGAGCCCGGTGTCGAGCCCTTCAAAACACGCTGCCCTTGCTGCTGCGACTGGCGTGAAAACGCCTTCAAAGGGGACTTTTACTCCTCCGGAACGCTTCGAAACTCCCCCGCCCATGTATAATAACAACGCTCCGTCCCCGATTCGTGTGCCCTCTCCCCAGGAGATTGCAGCCCCGCGTCCAGGATACGCTGCTCCCATGGCCGTGCTCAACCAGAGCGCCAACAACTCTGTTGCCCGCCCACAACCTTCGGCAGTCCCTGCTGGACGTGCGCCTCCCCCGGGCAACCTCAGAATCGTCCCGCCTGGCTCGCCGATGGGCTCCCCGTACGGCACACCCTCGCCTTCGGCCTCCCCCCATCCCCTGCAGGCCCCCGTGACCCCAATCACGCCTGTTTTTGCTCGCCCCCAGCGGACAGTGACCATGTCTTCGGATAACGGCTCTGTCGCTTTCTCCGACACCAAGGGCCTTATCATGCGTGGCGACCGAGAGGAGACCCCCCTGCGACCTCGCGGCGAGAAGGGTGATCAGTTCTGGCGCCGCTTCAGCATGGTTGCCAAGGACTCTGACGAGAAGCGGCCATCGGAGTGGTTATCCAAGACGCAAGCAGGGGGGAACCGTATGAGCCGTTGGGTCTGGGTCATTGGTTTCATTCTCCTCATTTGTGCCATCGGCGGCATTGCTGCCGGTGTCTACGTCTCGGAGAACGGAGCCAGCCACCAGCGTCCCGACGCTATCGGTGGCAGCGCCAACGACGGCACTGAATCTGCCTCGAGCACTGCCTCTGGGCACAAGAGCGGGTCGACTGCCAAGGGCGCGCTGGGGACCAGCACCGGGCTGCACGTCTCACCGACAAACACGGTTGCACGCCGTGCGAATCAAGCACGGGTGACTCCCCTTGCGAAGCACGCTGCCCGCAGTCGACATTCGTCAAACGATTTTGCCCACTGATTGCCCACATATTTATAAGCATAGAAACACGCCGTTTACCGACAACACCCACCACTGCACTCACCCACCGACCGCTGTATATTCTTACATGGGGACCCCGTGCCCCGTCCGCTCTTTTACCTAATACCCACACATCCCTGGTTAATGCTAGTAATCAGTCTCCGCGCTTTCACGTTTCCATTTGTATAATTCTACCCTTCACGTTCTGCTTTCCGTATCTAGTACTCTTATCGTCACTTACATAGAGCATCAATGGAAGGATTTGCACTTGTTCGAGGCGCTTGTTGATTGCCAAATACTTATTGATTGCATCTCTCTCTGTCGCCAATTTCCAGTCAGACTCGAATCTTTCGCCGTGCAAGCTAAACTGGAGTATCCAAGTTCCTGGAGAGAGCCATGCTGAGCTCAAACTGGCACCTACACCAAGTCCAATCTTCTCGCCGATTTGAAACTCGTTTCGATTTCAATGCGCGAACCTTGCGCGAACCTCAAGGACGCAGATACTCTGGGTTCGACGGCTTTCTGGTACGCCGCTGCATATCCTTTCTCGAGCAATTACAAATTGGTGTACAGAACGCTCAAGCGGACCACGTCGTTGAATTCCAGTGAGGATGCAGACGAGACTGCTCACTCGTATTGTGGTGGGTGCTCGGAAGGTATGGAGTATGGGGTCGATTGGTCTTCAGTTGATGGGACGTAATGGCAGCGGCGGCCTTCTAACGCTCACTGCCGCCGCCACCGTCCTCGATATCCCCTGCATGCTTCTCAACTAGGACACCCAGAAGCATCCGTCAAGTCGCGCTTTCACTGGACCCGACATCGTCAGGCTGGCAGCGGCCGCGATGAATCATATCTCGCTATTCCAGTTGGCGCTGGGCCCTCAGGCTGGCTTTACTTTTCCGGGGCTTTTCCAAGGTCCAGGCAGACAATTATCGACCGTCTCACCTACTCCTATGCGAATACTTATCGCGTCTGGAATCGGAGTCCTAATTCTAAACTGGCGTACTTATGTCAAGGAGGAACTGAAAATGGAACGGCTACCGTTTGTGGAGTCTATGCTTCTTGTGTCCGGCCTGTGTTCTCGAACTGTCTTGAAATCTGCACGAAAACCGCTGGCCAGATGTCTCGAGACTCTTCTTGACTCGGCCAAAGCCCGAAGTGAGCCTTTCGTATCGAATGAGAAACATTATACATACGGTATATGCAGCCACATGAATTGATTGTTGTTGCCATTTTGCAAAGAAGTCTTGCAGATTTGTAGGAGGACATCGTGAAGAGGATGTACACTGCGAGAGTAGCTGAAGCTCAGGCTTCAGCACCAACGACAATGAACAAGATTGTTGTGTACGCTGATATAGAGCACACAGCAAGTGGGTTGGCCCAAACAATTCTCGATGCATTACTATGAGTACTAGTGTATCCATGAAAATTGTACAGTATGTATGTCTCTGTGAAGTTTTATCCGACGTTGACGGTGAGATGAACCTCTTGAGCAATGAGCAATCGGGGGCCTTCAAGAGCGGACGAGTAGATCCGAGTCGCGCACCCGATTGGCGGGTCGATTCGACCCAGCCCGGGCGTAGATGAGTGAGCTAGGACACGAGGCTCCGTCTGTAAGCGCACAACGCTCATCTACACAACGCTCGGCTTGACAGTGAAAGCTACAGGGTGGAAAGTAGGCAATGAACCCGCACACGCATGGTTGAAACGGACGCAGACGAAACGCAGAGGACTGATCGTAGACTTGGCCAACCAGGATGACGCGCTCCGTACCAGGGATTGACCAGTCAACGCGCGTGCTGTGGGGCATGGATAAGTATGCCATTTGCAACTAGTGATACAAGAAGCAGCAGATCATAGTTCCCTTGAGAGACGAAGATTAGTTTAGAAAGTAAAATGAGGAAAGGCACATGCCCCATCCGCTTCGTGACCCCCACCCCGCCCCCGCTGAGGTTATCGTTGTCATCGCCTTCCCCATTGTCAAAGTAGTTGTCCGCGTAGTCTCATCGTGACCTTCATCGTCGGAGTCGGACGGTTGGGCCTCTGCAAGGGCTCGATAGTCCAGTCAGAAAGTTTCTCTTCGTCATCTTCCCTGAGGTCGTCGGCATTCATCTTTGAATCTTGATTCTCTTGTGTTGTGGCTTAAAGTAGGCGCCACAGAGGTTGGGCGGAAAGTATGAGGCATGCAGATCTTTTTCCATAAGAGTCGGGGAAACGTCGGCCGAAATACGCATACGCGGTCGACAGGTCGTTAGAGGTGCGAAAGGCGTGGTCGGTCGGAAACTGCAAGCACCTTGAGCGGATGCAGCGGCGAGAAGTATAGGAACGCACCACCACAGTATCCCGCCTCGCTCCTCCGACATAATTGGCTCGCACATAGAGCCTTGGTCGAGCGACATAATCGAGTTGTAAGGCGCGCCGAGACGCATGAATCAAGCCTACACAGGCGGCCGCGCATGGCCGACCGTGGGGGAAGAGCCTGGGGGGTTTGAGGAATCGAGTGACGAGTCAGCAATGTCCAAAGCGTCGAGCAGGTGTTGAGGAGAGCGAGGCGACGTGCTGGAGCGGGCTGTGGACGACTCGGAACGAGAGGCGAGCAACGGCTTCTAGCAAGCTTCTAGTCCTAGTCCGCTGCCGAAAGCCGGTGGCGGCGGGGACCTGGGCTAACCTCACTTCCGCTGTTATCTTGACCCTTCCGAAGCCTTCTGCGGGTAAAGCTGTCCATCATCTGAAGACCAATCAACCTACGGCTCGAAGGTATGAATTCACTGGTCATCCGCTTTCTTGTGTTTTTAGATTATTGCCGTTTGCAGAATAGTTGGCGCGGATCATGATGGTGTGATTTTGGCTCATTTCAGCCCGAATCTTAGAACGCTCATTTCTCCACAACCGCTGCACCAATTCACAAGATTTTAGTATCACCGTAATCGCCTCGTCCACGCGCAGGGCGCCCCATGTTTTTTGAGCCCGGAATTTGGTGCCGTGCATCTCTGTTTCCCGGCACCCCAAGTAGCACGAGAACGGCCGTAACTTCACGTAGACTGCTCAGAATAACACGGTTTTCGAATATGGTGTTGTCCTACATGTACTCTAGGGCGCCCCGGGTGCAGAATCCCAACGAGGTCCTATATCTCATTGAACGACCACGGGACATCTCTGATCAACACATCAAACCTGTTCTCCTCCCTCTCTCTCCTCCCTCAATGACTCGCGGCAAACCTCTCTCCGACGACCTTCGGGGGGCTATTCTGAACATGTCCCGGCGTCTCAAGGTCCCGGAAATCGTCAAGTATACGGGCTGCGCGACAAGAAGTGTGCAACGAGTCCTCGAGGACTATCACAAGAGAGGGATTGTTTGTCGGGAGCATCTGCGAATGGAGCTGCGTGGAGCGAAACGAATATTCTTCTTCAAGTTGTGTACCCCCGACGACGTGTAGCTGCACTTCTTCTCCACTTCTTAGGCTCGAATCCAGCCTGTCTATGAACAAGTGTCGATAGACAGTTTCATAGACAGACCGGTTCCGGTCTATCCACTTCTTTGGCACAGTACTCATCATATTCACTCGTACTTCCGCTTGGATGATCCCGAGATCGTGACTGCCCCTGTTCCTCCCCTAACTTCCTCCTCTTTCCACCTGCACCACCATGTCCCCCTCTGCACCATCCACGCCAACCAGCGGCCGCAATCTCAGAAGCGCAACGTCAACGTCAACCTCCACCTCCACGCCCTCATCGCCCTCGACGACGACCACGAGAAAGTCGAGCCGACGTCGCAGTCGGCCGACGACGCCCTCTTCTGCGTCACCCGCGCAGGCCTCGCCCAAGTCGCCAAAGCGCCCGTCGCAGGGCGGGGTCCCCGCACCCAAGAGGAGGAAAAGTGGGATGACGACTGCCGTGTCGGAGGCGAGCGGTTTGGGGTCGAAGAAGGGTGCTTTGACAACCGAGGATGTGTTCAAGATCTTCACGTCTGTATTCGCCATCGTCGACCGAATACAAGATGAGGATGTTCGACTGTCCTCGCAACAAAAAGAGGCCGTCCTTCGTGCTGTACAAGAAGAGCATTGCAACGTGGTAAGTTCGCGCCATTCATCTCCCGCGTTGACGATACTGAACCCTTGATCTCCAGCGTACATACCCTTTCACCGAAGCTCTGTCCGTCTTCGGTGAATTCGTGGAAGAACCGAGCCCCAGCGAGCGATGCTCAATACGCACATTCACTCTGAACACCGGGGACGGAATTCGCCCCGAATCAGCCACAGAGCTCACCCTCGCGTCCAAAGCCCTAGCCGCAATTTTGCGCAACGACGCATATTTTGATGACAAAGCAACCCTCCTCCGCACCTCAAGGCACGTCCGGAATATCTTGAAGTTTCTTTCTATCAACGCAAGTACAAACATGGATCTCCAGCGCTGTAACTAACGCTCTTGGCAGAAGGAGATGTCTCACAGGACCATGATTGACCCGACATTGCTCGAGGCCATTTCGATCGCCATGGAGCTGGCAGCGACGCACCAGGATCTCGACGATGGTCTCAAGATCCGCCACAAGCTGGGCCAACACCGAACGGCGGTACCGATCACCTCCGTGGGATTGGTCCAATCCTATGTCACCCTCCAGGAGGAGGTGCATCTGAAGAACCAGCCCGTCGACGGCGTTTCCAACATCCAGCTCCGAGGCGACTATGACTACCTCTTTGGGGCAGTGCCGGCAGAGATCGTCGCCGCTTGCATCAACGGCGGTATGTAATGCCTCACCACATTTTTTCTATTCAACTTACTAACAGCCTGTAGGTCACCGAACCAGGGATACCGAAAGCGAGTGGAGCAACAACACGATCAGTGTGGCCGAGGCCAAGAGGCACATCAAAATGGGTACGGATGAGTCCCGCGCCCAAGCCATTGCTCAGGGCGTCGCTGAGCTTTGCCGCAAGTGAGTATCTTGATTTCTTCTCAACTTCTGTAGCTAAACAGCGATGAACAGCGGCAAAGACTCTATGATCAGTGTTCTTACGGATGGGGAAGACTGGCAATTCAGCCAGGTCCGCCGGACCAAGGATTCAGCCCTCAAACCTTTCACCTACACCATGACGGATCGGTTTAACGTATTGATGTCCCCAAGATTCGAGGCATTAGTCCTCAAATTGCTGGTTGCTGCGGTACGTGGAGCTGCAACCCTATTAACTATGCTAATCTACCTCTTAGATATTGGGCAACCCGGAGGAGTTCCACCTCCTGGCCCAAGTATGTTGATGGATTGTGGATTGCGATGCGTTTTTGTAATAAAATGAATATCTCTACTTTTACGCTATTCAATTGTCGCATTGCAATCCACCAAAGGAAAGGCCGTTAATCTGTATATTCTTACATGGGGACCCGTGCCCCGTCCGCGCTCTTTTACCTAATACCCACACATCCCATCTCCGCGCTTTCACGTTTCCATTTGTATAATTCTACCCTTCACGTTCTGCTTTCCGTATCTAGTAGTTGTTGATTGCCAAATATTGATTGCATCTCTCTCTGTTTCGTCAATTCGAATCTTTCGCCCCAAGCTAAGCTGGAGTATCCAAGTTCCTGGAGAGGGCCATGCTGAGCTCAAACTGGCACCTACACCAAGTCCAATTCGATTTCCATGCGCGAACTTATGTACCGAGGGTTCAGGAGTGAGGACGCCAAAGACTCTGGGGTCGACTGCTTTACTCATTGCTCCGATCGTTTTGTTCCTAGAATCTCTGGAGACGACGGGTAATAACGACCACAGTGCGTTGCTGCTTGCTCCTTATACGAGCAACTACAGATTCGTCCACAGGACGCTTATCCGGCCCCAGTTTCCTTGTGTGTTTTGTTTTCTTCCAAATTCTTCTGCAAACCCATTGCTGGACGTGCTCGTATTCCATGGCACTTGTACTCATGTCCACAGTACTTGTCTAGCATCGGTGAACTACGATTACCAGATCGAGAATAAGCGACAAACCAACCCCTGTCGACGCTTGGACCCCTAATTGCTGTCTATCAAAAACCACCACCATCCACACCTACCATGTCCACTCCGACCACTCCCAGACGTTCCACTCGCAAGTCTGCCACCTCGTCCCCTGCGGCGAAGCTCTCAACTCCCTCACCGACGACGAGGTCTCGCCTACTGGCTGCGCAATCCCCGCCAACAACGAGCAAGTCCCGCGGACGTCGCAGTCAGCCGACGACGCCCTCTTCTGCGTCACCCGCGCAGGCCTCGCCGAAGCGCAAGGCGGCGGGCGACAACCCCCCAGCCAAGAGGGCGAGGAAGGAGGCCGGAATGCCGACTTCTGTGTCGGAGGCAAGCGGTCTGGGGTCGAAGGCCACGTTGAACCCAGGCGTGTTGCGACCAATAGTGAATCTTGTATTCGATCTGGTCAACCAGATACTCCCGGATACCGCGAAGTTGGATTCAAAAGATATGGAGTCTATCAGTCACCAAGTGTTTGATGAATGTTTTGGTGTTGTAAGCCTGCACCCTCCATCTTCCGCCCCGAAAATGCTCACTCTCTTGATCTTCAGCGTACATACCCTTTCACAGAGGTGTCAACCGTTTTCGGCGACTTTGTCCACCAACCGCCCTCGGGTACTGAATACACCATTCGTACGCACAGCGAACTCTTGGGTACACAGACGCGTCCGGATTCAGGGAAATTGGAGCTTGACGACGCATCCAAAAGCTTCGCGTCGTTCTTGTCTAATGATGTCACCTTCAACGTCGAGGCCAATGATCTCCAAAACTCCCCTCACGTTCGTAACGTGTGTCGGTTCATCTCTGTCAAGGCAAGTACCACAACGGATGCCCAATGCTGCCACTAATTTTCTTGGCAGAAGGAGATGTCCCATCGCATACTTATCGACCCCATGCTGCTTCAAGCCGTCGCCATCTCGGTTGGTTACCTTGCGAAGCACGAGGACATGGACCAGTCCTTGAGTCTTCGTCACGTTCCGGGCGAGGTGCAACCTGCGACACACGTAGAAGGTGTGGGAATACTCTCTTCCTGGGTCACCCTGCAGGCCGAAGCCCACGTCCCGAATCAGCGGATCGACGGTACCAACATCTGTCTTCGCGGGGACCTCGACTATCTTGCAGGATGGGTACCTGCTTTTTCCAGTGCGTGAGCACGGCTGTTTCTTTATTGTGCTGACATTGCTGTTCACATAGTCGCAAGGAGCGTCAATGGAGGTAACACACACAATACTTCTTTCATTCAACCCTCCTAACAGCCTGTAGGACATCTACTTCGGAGCGTTGAAGAGCGGTACAAAAACAACACGCTCAGCCTGACGGAGGCAAAGAAGAAGGATACTGTCGGCATGGAGGCGTCCCGCCAACAGAGCATCGCCCAGGGCGTCGCGGAGCTCTGTCGCAGGTTTGCATTATTATCTATCCTTGATTCATGCAGCTGAACAAACATGTAATCAAAAGCTCAAAAGACTGTATCATCAATGTACTCACTGACGGGGAAACTTGGGAATTTATCAAGGTCTGCAGGACCAAGAATAACGAGTATACGAAACCATTTCACTACTCGATGACTCAAGAGTATAAACTTTCCGAGTCCCCGGAACTGCGACCCCTTGTGTTGAAGCTCCTCGTCGCTGCCGTACGTGAAGACCCTGCGATTCCATATCAGTTATTCTAACATACATCTTAGATGATCGGTAATCCAGAAGACTTTGATATTTTGGCGAGTGTGTGTTGAAGAGAAGAGGTAGTTAGGAAACGAGTAGAGACAAGAACCATATATATTTCCCACGCAATCCATTCTCTCTACTTTTAGACTACTTCAGTCGTCGCATTGCGATCCACCAAAGGATAGGCCGTTAAAGTACGGGCCAAGGTGGTTCGGGATGCTGATGTCGAGAAGGGAATTCCCTGTTGCACAGTTCTCATTGTCTTGACCCGGGCAGGAAACGATGTTGGGCGTGGACGGGTCGATGATGTGCGCCTCGCCACTGCTGTGCTGGAACCCGAGGAATTTAGGCGGGACGGTCGGGACGGGATCGTTTTGGTTGCTCATAAAATTGACGCCGATGGTGTCGAGGAAGTTGGCCCATTCCTCGTTCCCGCCCCGCGGGAGGCCAAAGCCGGTGATTTCGACGGGGACGGAGGACGGGACGTTGGTTTTGATGAGTGCGCCCGTCATTGTCGCCAAGGCCGCGCCTGAGCTCGGGGTGTCAGGGTGAGTTCGCTTGGATCGAGTGTCATAAGTACTGACCGAGAGAGTGGCCCGTGACAAAGACTTTGGTAGCACCGGTGCTCGCGAGACCTGACATGACTCCTGCGAGGAGACCGTCGGCGGTGCGCTCAAAGGTCTGTTGGAAACCATCGTGAACCGTGATATTTTCTGCAGCAGTTAAATTAGGGGCAGATAATATAAAAGAATGACCTCGGCAACGCACGGCCAACGCTGTCGGGGAATCGGGAGGAGTTGAGAGCCACAAGGCCAAATTGAGCGTCATTCAAGATCGAGAGAAGTTTCTTGGGGTCGGTGCCCTCGTGCGCGACGACCAACGAGTTGTCAGTCCCGTCATGTGCAATGTAATCTGGACAATAGGTCAGATCAGGGTATGGCGTCTTGAAAGCGGGTCGTACAAAGCGGGATGGCGCCCTCGTCTAACTTGGTCAGTTTCAATGCTTCGAGGAGAACAAGTAGACCTACCTCCACCCGATTGGAGAAACGTGATGTTCTTCAATGCTTGGCACGGTGCACCGCAGCTAGCACATACTTATAGGCTTCATCTCGGACAAAAGGACAGTGTATTCACCTCCAAGACGTGATGGACGCGCTGGAGCAGTATGCCACTCGCGCAAAGAGTGCCGGCTTCAAGAACGTAGCATTGACAGACGCGAGGTCCAGAGCCGTCGGGGTATCAGTCGCAGAGTTATCGTCCGTCGAGTCCCCGAGACCCAGGAACCTAGCTTCCTCGAAACCAAGGAGGGGAAGCGTCAACGCGACGGGGAGGAGAGAAAGTAAAGAAAGTAGGGCCAGCATCGTGAAAAAGAAGTCCAAGAAAAATGAAGCTGGCGCAGCCAGAAGAACTAGGGAACGAGGAGGAGGAAGAAAGAGAAAGACAAGTGGGTATTTTTAAGTGGTTTCAAGCGATTGAGTAGACATCTCAACAGATCTGTGTTTCGCGTGGGTCGCTGCCTGTCGCTGCCATGGCGTTCATATGCGTCTGCAGATCTCGCAAGTCACAGATCACGGCGACAGAGATCGGCCAAGGCGGCTTGGTGGGAAACAAGACCAAAGAGTTTTAGGAAGAGTGGATACTCAAGAGGGACAGTCCAGGAATCCAGTCAAGCAAGATGTATATTGAAATTAAGTGTACAGGCGGAGAGAGAGATAAAGAGATAGAGATAGAGAGAGAGAGAGAGAGAGAGAGAGAGAGAGAGAGAAAAGAGATATAAAGTAGAGGGGTATCGACCAGGAACTGGGATGAGAGGTAGGCGGCATAGAATCCAAACGACACAAGCACGGCTCGCACTGGAGGATAATCAGTTATACGGGATGGAATCAAGTCGAAAGACGTACGTCAAAGTAACACAAACATCGTTTATGATCGGGGGGTGGTGGAGGTGAGAAGCTTGCTGGTGGCGAAAAGAATCGAGCGTCCTCGGTAATTTTCATGGCCGCACCGGGCAGCTTCGCGTGTGTCCCTCCGGAATATATTCACGAATCATCTCTCGCGGTGCTTTGAGGCTCGGGCTGCGTTGGGCACTTCTTCTAGTCGTCTGGTATCGCCGCTTGCCAATCATCTTCATTGAGGTCGTGGGGTATAGTCGGATGGTGTTCTGAGGATGGATCAGGGATGGAGCAAAAGGGGAGGATAGATCACATACCTTCACCATCGACGTCGATGGTCTGGATGGGTCCAAAGCAGTATCTTCAATCGGACCTTGCGTATCAACGGTCGCGCCCTCGGCATCTAAACGGGATAAGTTGGAGGCAAGGATCAGGTGGATGAGACTGACGATATAAAAGTAGGTGTAGAAGGCTACTGCGGGCAGGACGATAAGCTGGGGAGGTATGAGCAAATGTATGAATGGCCGAGCAGATAGTAATACTCACCAATTTCTGACCCCAATGAAGCGACTCCCAACTTGTCGTCCACAACAACCGTATAAGCTTGTAGAGCTCTCTGGTCTGTAGCATCTTCCACTTGTTGTGCCGTTCCCTAGACAGCCGGTAGAATTCCCAAACTTCGGATCGCGCTTCAGCGGAGATGACGGACCGCCGCAGCGAATCGTAAACCCAAGCTTTCGCATCACGGCCCATTGTGCGCACCTCCTCTGATGCAAACATGTGAACTCCATACAAGTAAAAGAGGACGATGATGGTGGTGTTGCAGAGAACGAAGATTTTTTGGGAGGCGCGCTGATATACCTCCAAGATCACCGGACGAGTCATAGGGGGCAAGTGAATAAAGACCGTGCCGAGGACCGTAGTGATGGAATAGATGGCCAAAGGGCTCAGAACCATCTGTTGAACAACGAGCTCTTGAGCACATTCATGTTGGAACCGAAGAGATACTCACGGATATGCTCCTGACGAGATAAACGGAAGAATCCATATCATGTTGCGCCGGATTTGCTGGAAGCTCGGGAGGTATCCCAAGCAAAGAAATAAAATGCCCAAGGAGCCCAATTGAAGATCGGATGGTGGGCGAAAAGGACGCCTGGTATGACCATTATGTCTAAAATGCGCGAGTATTCTTGAATGAGGTAAACGATACGGCTGCGGCGTTGAAGGACGAAGGAGCATAATCTTCGATGGGCCAAGACGACCGCGAGACCCAAACAATGGCCTATCACCGCGAGGAGCAGTGTTTTGAAATAGTGGAGGCCATGGTCTTGAATATGGCGGGCAAGCGATGTGGCTGCGTCAAGGCCATCGGTGAACGTGGATTCCTGGAGCCCGGTGTCGATGACGGGCACAACATCTGAAGTTGTGAAAGTCGGCCATTCGTAGTCGCGGGTGACGAGATGTGCGAACAGAATGCCAAACGCGTAAAGTCGGAGGAGGATGGTGAAAGGAACCAGCCAATGGAACGGATGAGGCGGTGGCGGCGGCAGATATCACCAAAGCTGCCGAATCAATCACATTCTTCTCACATCTTCACCACAACCACCACAACCCTATACCCACAATGCCCTCGTGAGCTTCCTCTCTCTCTCCCTCTTGCTTCCCTCACCATCTGTTGCCAGCACATTCCGCTCTTTAAGACAAACTATCAGAAACACTTTGATGTAATGCATCCATCTCCGACCTCGTGGCGTCTCAGGGCATCTCGCTGATCTATTTCCAGGCCTCCGGCTCTCGGTGGTTCCAGGCCTGCGCTCTCGGATGAGTCGGATCCCTTCGGGTGCGTTATACTTCCCTCGTCGAGCACTTCTCCTAATAGCTGCCGGATCAACAGCGAGTCTAAAAGCATCGTTGTTTTCGAACTTTGTGCGGTTATGGGCGGCGAGAGACTCCAGCATGCAAATTGGATGGTCAGCGATTATCTCATGATCACGACTCTGCTCGCTGCCCACAAGAAGTTTGACCCCCACCGGTTCAGACACTTCGAAATATCTGATCTGCAGGTTCACCACCCGAACGGATCATTTATTTTCGGCGAAGCCGGCTTGATCTACCCTGTTCCTCCCTGCCTGCTCAATAAGACCTCTGACTATGCCGATGCCGGCGAGTTTATGGGGGGTGTGCTGCTCTCGCTCCAGAGTCTCTCAGCGACAATACGGGAATCGGAAACACTGGTGCTCGTGATCATCGGGCACGGTGACCGTGAGCGTTTGAGGGGCGGCGAACAGACCTTCCGCCTGATAATCTCGACCGACGGCACTGCCAACGCATCCGGCTACATTAGACAGTGGCAATTCGAGGCGGCCGTGCGAGGCTGCCGCGGGAAGGTCGTGGTGTTCTCAAACAGTTGCTATTCCGGCCTGCTGAAAAGCTCATGCTGGCACCTCTATTGTGCTGCGACAGCCACGCAAACGTCAAGTTCTCTCTCCGAATCGACGTCCGGGTGTTTCCGTGGATCCGCGTTTATGCAGTGCTTGGTGTCGGTGATTGCCAAGCTCCATGGCATCAATGTGCCTTGCCCGCGCCAACGACCTCGGGACGTGCACTCGACCGTCACCCCTCTCCCCCACCATCCCCCGGAACACTCGTTTACGGCCGGGACACCTTCCGTCCACCGCGCTGGGAAGCTCCACCAAACATTGATTGAGGAGATGAGGGTGGTGGAGACGCATCTGCTGTTTCCATCAGGCTATTTCTATGTCTCCCCCGCCCCGAAGGAGCCAGAGGCGACACTTCCGTTTGGTCTCACGACTGCGGTCATCCGAAGGGTGGTTGTGAGAGCCGACCCTCTCAAAGTCCACCACGAGTTCCTTGGTGTCGAGGGAGGACCAATGGCTAGTCCAGAGGCAGCGGAGACGACCCCCACTTCCAGTTGTGGCCGCGTGGCCACAACCCTCACACGGCTACTTCCATTCTACCTCCTGGTGGCCCAACAGTCATCCCCTCCTTTACCCGGGATCGTACTATCTCGGCAATACATGGATAACCCTGATCTGTTGTCTGCCGCTGAGGCGAATTCTCTCGCCAGCTCGGTGGCCTCACGACACGCTCAATCCGTTGTCGTCCAGTGTCTTGCTATGGATATGGGATGGGCTCCCCGGGGAGCAACAGTGAAAGAATTCCTGGCTGGAGCAGAACCGTGGGGTACGCTATCACGATGGCAACTAAGCATGTACCAGCACGGGGTGGATCTAGACTATCTATTTGACCAGATCATGGAGATGTTCCACAGGTACTTCATTCCGTGCAGTTCTTTTTCAACTCTTGACGACTCTTGACTAGGATGGACCGTCGCATCGACGAGGCGGCGTTCACCTGGTTGGTGACACATTGGGTTGCCGCTGATTCGCCCACGATTTCCCACGACAGATGGGCGGCCGCGACACGGATCGCGCTCGAGAGCGCAAAGCATCAGGTTCTTATAGATTATGTACAGTAAACATTATTACATTCAAAAATTATACAATCTGGTAATACTCCTACTCCGCGACCGCTCTCTGGAACGCCCGTTCTCGTTCCTCCTCCTCCTCCTCCAGCTGCGTCTGAGTTTTCGACCGTCTGGGCCGAAGACTCCTCCCAGCAGGGGCAGCGGCGGACGGAGCAGACGGCTCAGGCAGCTGCCTTGACCCGCCTTGCACGAGGTCGTTCTCCAACGCCACGACATACAACATCCTGCTGTCACTCTCGACACGTTTCGTTGCCTTGCCGGGGTGAGTCGAGGCGCTGGGGCGGGGGTAGGCGGAGCCTGGATTCGCGTTGGCGACGGGGGTGTGCAGGGAAACTTCAGTTGTCACCGAAGGGTCGAATATGTACGGCTGATTGACGAGCCCACGGATGGGGTCGACGGGGATCCATCGGGCGTCTGGACGGGAGAAGACCTCGGTCCAGAATACAGGAGGAGTCGTTGCGGGGTCTGTACTTTGTCAATAAGCAAGTAACAGAGATAATGTAGAGTCGCACCCCTGGATGACGAGAGGCCACTACTCGGGACATTCTGTTCAGGCTTCTTCTTTCGCAACTTCACGGCGGGCTTCGCCTTTTCACTCTCGAAAGGCTCCCCGTCAAGACGTTTTCCAAATGTAGGAGACGCCTCCTTGGCTTTCCCCTTGCCCTTGGGGTCCTCGACAGCCGGTTCTTCCTCCACATCCTCCACCTGCCCTTGCCCTTGCGAGCATCCGTTTTGGCCTTCCCGACGTTGCTCTGCCATGGCACACTCTGCAGACTGACGACCAGACGCGTGGGGATGCCAAGACCACGGCACAGAGAGGTGAACAGCTGGGCACTCGTATCGCGCGTGCCCTTCTTGATAAGCGCGTGCTTCATCAGGCTTTTCGGGCTCTTCAGCAGCTCACCCCCATCGTCCAGCACGTCCTTCAAGATGTCTACATCCCAAATCCACTAAGTGGTGGGCCTCCATGGACCGGTGGACGGATTGAAAGGTGCGGTTGCGGAGGTGGCCTTCAAAAGTGACGTCGAAGAACGTTCTGACCCACCAAGCTTGTCTCGTATTGGAAGGAAAATTGGTTTGGACGCCAGGATCACGAGCGCCTTTTGTCAAAATGCAAGACGTGATCCGCTCGACTGTTCAGAAGGCAGACGAAGCGATCTGCTGGTTACATGAGATACCAAAGACGGTGGTACGATTGCGCCCAGAAGTGAAAGTATGAATAGTCCTCCGCGCTGAGAAAGTTAGCGTGTGTCTCAATATGCAACGCCGCACGACATACGAGATGGGCGCCATCAGGAAGGCCCAAAAACGGCAAGATCTTGGCGACTTCCTCGAATAACTCTCCCGACGAGTATTCAATACGTGGCCCGACCTTGCATCAGTTTTAGGGATAATTCTATTGAGAAACCCCGGTTGCAGGTAGAAACCCCCCCTTATAAATAGATGTCTACGTGGAAACCCAGGTTGCGAATTTCGGCAACAGTTCGGCACATTTGATGTCAACAGACCCGCCGACAGATTGCCGAGTAATCATGTTTACCCGCTTAAATGATGTATGTAGTCTGACATTCCCTCCCGCCTTCGAGTTCACAAGCTTCACTCTCGCTCCCGGGCCCGCTGTCCATCGACTCTGAATCAATATCACATCGGACACGCCGTCGCCTCGCCGACGTGTCACCGCCAGCTCCTGCGCGTGGTGCCCATCCACTGCCAGTGCACCCATTCACCCCACACGTGTCAACTGCCCTTGGCATCCCTGCCAGCATTTCCAACTCCACGGCTTCCCCGCGCCCCACGCTCGCACGTCATGATCTCAACGCTGCCCGTAACACCCGCCCTTCCCTTTCTTCGACCTCCCCGCCCTCCTCCTGCGCACTCCACGCCAGCATCAGGTTGTCAACCCCGCCGCTCGTTAATTTTGGCAACACCTGTATTTACCTTGAATAACATTTTCTTCTTTCTCGTTCGATGCCTGATGGTACCCGACGCCTCCCGACGCGCGCGATGCCTGGCATCAACGAAGCTGACACATTCTCGGATGCCCTGACCTCAGCGGCACGCTGGCAACATCAATGATAATCAAAATTGATCCAGATCAAGAAACCCCCATTGAAATATTTTATTGACATGGGGTTCCCACATAAGAGGGGGTTTCTGCCTGCAACCGGGGTTTCTCAATAGAATTATCCCAGTTTTAGCGCACGGAACTGCTGCTGAATAAGGGAAGGGCTTACGAGGTGATTAAAGTCAACGAGGGCATATATAGCCCAGAATGAGTGGCCGATCCCCCGGGAAGACCAGCATCGACTCGGGCCTTGCTTTCCGTGACAAGCCAGACGCGACGCTATGGATTCCGTGTCGTCTTTGGGAGGCCAGGGTGGATACGTAGGCATCAAGTGGTCCTTCGCGTCGAGTTCTTCGATCACCGAGGGCGCTGCAGAAGTATTGGGAGCCATCGGCCGACGCATTCGTAGCGATAATCGATGGATGGTCGTTCTTGACACGGTATAGTTCACGACCTCCTGGACAATGCCAAACCCGACGCCCAGGCCATCTTCTCGCCGGGTCCTTCGACCCCATGGGACACTCCTACCGTCGTCGCACCTGAGGAAGCGCAGAATGCGCGTGCCGCTTATGAGCATCTGCGCTCTGAGTGGGCTACACAATTCCAGCGACCAGACTGTTGCGCTGATAGCCCTTCTCACTCTTGAGGACCCTTCATTGGCGGAGGAGGGGAGGTGGGAGAAGAATCTGAAGCGTCAGGTGCGGGCTCTGGGTATTGAATTCACGGGCGACGACGAGGAAGAGGAACGAGCTCGTCACCAAGCTCTTCGCTACGGGCAGCAGCCAGCGCCCTCTGACGCGGAGTACAGCATCGCTCGAGACGTTGTACGTCACTGCCGGGCCGTTCTTCAGTACAGCATGCTGGCTCTGAATGTCGCTGGCAGCAAGAACGTTGGCTCGTCGATGCGTCCTTCGGGGTCTGCCTCGGCCAAAGGGAAGGCCAGAGCTACGTGACGATTTTATGACAAGTTTTGTAGCCAGTATCCATTGTACAACAACCTAGCACACTCTCATTGTATCGAAATTCGAATAGATTATAGAAATCGCTGAGTTCGCAGTGACCAGTCAGCAAGTTGACCTCTACATCTACATCACTGCGCCTGTCTCAAAACCACCATGCTCGGGTTAATCGTCATGTCCGCTCTGCTTGGCGCGTCATCTTTCGGTGCCGGGCTGATACCTCTCTCCTTCGTACTCTCCAGTGAGTTACCTGAATACTCGAAGAAAAACGCGTCTTTATTGCTGCAGAGGACCACGTCGCGCGTTTCTCGACCCTTGGCTCCGGCGTCCTCGTCGGTACAGCCCTCTCGATTATTCTCCCCGAGGGAATTGAAGCACTGGCAGACGCCCACCCCTCGGACAAGCTTCCGACATCACAAATCGGGCTCTCCCTCATCGTGGGCTTCGTTTTGATGCTATGCGTCGAGCAGCTGCTCGCACCGCACGCTCACTCTCATGGCACGCACTCTGACCTACCCCTCCACTCTGTCGGGTCTCAACCACGTCACACCGTTGAGTTTGACGCCGACATGGGCGATTCAGAACAGGCAGACACGCCTTCCAGCGGTGGTGGATTCATCCAAGTCGACCTGGCTTCTTCACCAGATGAAATCAAAGGCAGCCGCGCCAAAGCTTATCCTTTAACCTTTGGCTTGATAATCCACGGCCTCGCTGACGGCCTCGCACTCGGCGTCTCTTCTCTCTCTGATTCACACGACCTCTCATTTATAATCTTTTTGGCCCTGATCATCCACAAGGGTCGGTATTTCGCTCTCTATCTCTCTCTGAACTCTAAATAAATGTGCGCTGGCCTCCCAGCTCCAACCTCCCTGGCGCTCTCAACGTCTCTGCTGAACACTTCGCTGCCTCGCCCAGAGTGTCGGCAACACCTCGCGTTCTTTGCAGCATCAACACCCTTTGGCGCCATTGTATCTTACCTTTTGCTTTCGTTCTTCTCCGCTGGCGGGGAGGGTGGCTGGACGGGCATCGTGCTTCTCGTATCGGTACGTCGGTATTCTTCTGGTGACACCTCCAATGACACGTATTCACAGGGCGGGACGTTCTTGTATGTCGCAACAGTGCTGCAACCCGTTTCGCATGGACCCGATGAAACGATGAAGCCACATCTCCGTGTCGCACTCATTGCATTTGGCATGTTGCTCCCGTATTTCTTGAGCCAATTCTTGCCAGAAGGACACTAGAAACGAAAGAAGTAGGATATACACTAGCTATTACACTGACTTGTACAACTTGAATTCAAACACTCGTCAAATCCTGACCCTTGTTCTTGAACCGTCCCAGTTCCGTGCGCCAAGGTTCCCAAGAATCACCGTACTTCTTGAGCAGCCCCGTCAGCTCAGCCCGCTGCTCCTTCTACGCGGAAATCAGCTTCATTTCGACAAGGATGAAAAAGCCTCACGATATTCCAAGGCTCCTCGCCTGCGTAAACGTCCGTGAAAAGCTCACCAAGCTCACACCTCGGGAGCGACTCGGCGCGTTTAAGTGCCTTCATCACATCAGCCTTCAGACGCGCCTTGAGCTCCTCCTCCTCCGTGGCGTTCCACCAACCCTGCGACTCCATATAGAGCCGGAAGCGGGCAATTGGGTTGTCGATGCGTTTGCGGTCTTCAACCTCAGTCCGCTGGCGGTACGCAAACGAGTCGTCGGACGTGCTGTGGTGGCCGACTCGGTAACTCATAGCCTCCACCAAGACTGCACGGCCCTGCTCCAGAGTCCGCTTGCGCGCCTCTCGAACGGCAGCAATGACTGCTAGAACGTCGTTTCCGTCGACCCGGACTGTGTCAATGCCATAGCCCGGCCCACGACTCGCAATTCCATCACCGTAATACTGCTCTGTGCTGGGTGTGCTGATAGCGAAACCGTTGTTCCGCGCGATGAACAACGTTGGAGATGGGATAGTGGACGCGAGCAGCAGGCCAGCGTGGAAATCTGCGGAAAACGCGTGAAAACGGGTAAGGAATAAGGGAAAGCACGCGAACCTCCTTCAGACGCAGCGCCCTCGCCAAAGAAACAAGCGGCAATGTTGCGTGACCGACGGTCTGAGCGGCGCAGGGCGTAGCCAACACCAGCCGCGTGTGGGATTTGTGTCGCCAGGGGAGAGGAGATGGTGTGGAAGTGGTGTTTCGGCGACCCAAAGTGCTATGGTGCATTTAGAACACGGACCAACGAGGGGTCCCGGATCTTACCACGGGCATTTGCCTGCCTTTCCCTGACGTGTCTTCCTGGTTTCCGAAACATTGGTTCATGACAGAGTCTACGGAAAAGCCGCGCCAGAGCAGGACGCCCATTTCGCGGTATTGGCCTAGGACTCTGAAGATCGTCAGTTTGGGGCGGAATAAAGTAGAAAACACGCGCACTCGTCATCCATCTCCAAAGCAGCAGCAGAGCCAATGATGGTCGCCTCCTCTCCATGCTAAGTGCGCGGCTTGAGTTACTCGACACATACCAGTGTACGCGGATCTTACAGAAGTCATCTGGGCAACTGATACTTAGCGCCTATATGCATGCCAGGAGAGGCTTACATGGAAACTAGTTTTCCCCTGGCGCTGCACTTGGTACAGGACGGTGTCAAGGGTTGGCAGCAATTGCAAGTTCTCGTAGAGTCTTCGTGCGAATGGTTCATCAATCTGCGTAGAGACGGGGTCAGAAGAATACGACCAGGCCGAGACCGGTGCGCGACCTCGGGAATCTGGGCCCCTTCTACAGGTCTACCGACGCCATCCAAGACGCGAAATGTGGGGATGATGCCTCCGTCCGGTGTGACAGACTTGAAGAACGAGAGGGAGGAGACTATGGGAGAGTGGGAATTCGGAAGAGTGCCCAAGTGAATGCTGCGACGTATTCCACGCGATGCAAAGGGACGACGCAACATGGGACAGTGCAAAGCAGGTCAACCATCATTCGTCATCATTTGACCGTGATCGTCGTATTGGCTTTACTTGCCACCTTGCTTTCGCTCTTTCATCTCGTGGCTAGTCCACTCTTTCGCGGGCTCGTTGGTGTATGAGATAGGCTGGTTCACCGCCTTCTCATGCGTCTGTTATTCTGTCTTCCGGTGCTGGCCGTCGTTACTCTTGGACCGCAGGCCGTCCTCGGGTCTTTCAAAGTTAAAATCCAGTCTCCGGTCCTTGAGTGCCAGCCAGCGACCCTCACGTTCTCCGGGAATGACGCGAACAACCACTCGGTGAGCAATACTTGGGTGCTCGTGTGCGGTTGGTAATCTAAATACTATATACACGTAGATCCCGACCACCCTGACAATCCTTCCTTTGCTCGATAATGTCCAGCCAATAAATATCGCCATTCCAAATGGTGCCACCAACACTACGGGGATCGTACTCACATTCATTCCCTTCCTGCTGGCACCCAGTTCATCGCTTCGCTTGATGACCTGCAGGGCCCCTCTGCCGCAGCCTCGGATGTTACGCCCGTGCAAGCCTCCCAGGGCGCCAGTTGCAACGTGTCCCAGCCGCTTGCGTCCCCTTTCTACCAATTCAACGGCATTTTGAACCAGTGCGATGGGTTCAACGTCAACTTCACCACCGCCACCGCGCCCAACGTTACTGCTTTCAGTCCCCGGGGAGGTTCCGTCTCCGTCGCCCCTACGAATTTCGTCGCAGGTGTTGCGACGTATCCGCCGTTTGAGAACCTGCCGCGCGAAGCAGTGATCACCCTGTTGTTCGACGATAATGACGGGCACCTCCAGACCACCCAACTCATCACTGTTGGAGGTGATTCCAGCAGCCCTAACACTTGCATGAAGAAACCGGGCGGAAATGGCGGCCGCTCTGCAAACGACTCGTCTGGTGTACATAAAACACGCGCGGGTTTGCCAATGGCCGTGATCATTGGAATCGCAGTTGGTGCAGGCGTCATCGGCTTGTTGGCTGTCCTAATTCTCTTGTACTTTCTGCGCTCGAGAAGGCGCCACCGACAGAGTGCCAAGGACCTGGAATTCGACCCTACCCTCCTTAACCGGCGATGGCCGCCGGAGGAAAAGAAGGTCTCCATCACTCCCTACGATCCAACGTCTACCGCCCCCATCCCGGTGCTCTTCTCTGGCGACGGTTTCGTCCGGAACCCGATTTACACCAACGAAAAGTACAATTCGTCCATCATGTCCGATCCCCGGACGAGTATCTCGTCGTGGAACCAGTTTGTTCCTCGTGATCAGCGCAGCCAGCGTACGAAATCGTGGGACTCGTTCGATGAGAAGATGCCGTCTCGCAGACCGACCAGCGGTGTCAGCACCGTGTCGATGAACACGGCTGATGTGCATGATATTGTACAGATGGCCACGGGCGATCGCTCGAGCGGAGCTGATTTGACAGAGGTCCCAATAACTCCTCAGCAGTCCACCGTCGTGATTGCCAAGCCTGCCGTGGCGCGGTTGGTCTCCTTGCGCAGAAACAATCGTACGGAGCCGGACTTGCCTGTGTCGGCGATGTCGCGCAACAACTCGGCTGCTGCGGCGGTGTATGCTGGTGGGCCGTACTCGTATGTCAACTTTGGGGACAGCGATGAAGACGAAGAATTGCCCACCGTTCCTGTGGATGGGCATGCAGCTTCGGACAGGCAGCGGGAGACGGGAGATTGGGGCAATAACATAGTTGTACGATGAGTATATATCCAGTAAATAGCAAATGCAAAGCTGGCTTGACGCCTTGTACAAAAAAAAATCACTGCTCCTGCGGCAGTTTCGCAGCTTCTGCTTTAGCCCTCTTGCGACCTCCCATCATCAAGCCCACATAGTCTGCACCTCCCAATACATGACCCTGGCTCTCGCTGCCTTTTGGCGTCGCTTTTTGCTTCAAGCCTGCTTTTTTACGAGAGTTTGGGCCTGAGCTTGGGCGCCGCCACTGCTGACGACTGCGGCTGCGGTGTTGGACGTCGATGCCTTTTTCAGGTTTTTTGGCTAGTGTCCGAGGTTATTCGAAATTGAATTGGACTGGCGACGTTCTATGAAGTACCCTTTTGTGAAGTTTTTGCACTTTTACCCATGGGAGGAGGAAGGTCGTTGATGCGCGGCGGGCCGGCTTTGATGCCTGCTAAAATTGTGCGCTTGCTTCTGAATCTGTTCTGTTGGCAATGACATTGTGGAGATAACGCAGAGTTATTCTCAGGCCATGGGACCCGCTGCTTCTCTGCTGCTTCCTTCAAGATGCGGGGCGACATTCTGCCTTTTTCGACCAAGGACAGAGTCTCTAGTTCCTCCGTCCTCATCTCGATTCTGCTGGTCTCATGCTCTATGATCACTTCCACGGTTTGTTATCTGAATCTGTCGTGCTCCATAATAATGCGGTCCCGAAGACGTTTGGATACGATGGGTCTATGATGTGGGATAGTTTTGTCTCTGAACGGACTGGGTCTGACGAGGTGCAGAAACGGACTAAACATCCTTCCATCTTACGCAAATTACTTCAATCTCGACAAAACCACGACAGCTCTCAACACCGCGTCAGTCTGGATTGGAGGATTCCTCGCTGGAATATCGTATGGCAAGGTCACGGATGTCATTGGCCGGAGACCGTCTCTGTTCTGGGCCGCGGTCATAACCCTCATTGCTGTATGCTGCCTGGTTTTCTTCCGGGATTCACCTTGATTATTGGTAGGTTATATTGCAAACAGCTTCGCAGAATGTCGCCATGTTCGTCGTGGCGCGTATTCTGATAGGCTATGGGACTTCTGCGTCTGCCCTTACTGGCCCAGCATACCTCGCAGAGACACTGCCCACGAAATGGCGCGGGTACGTCCAATTCCCTCGACTGTTACACGCATCACGCTTTCTAGATGGGGTCTAGGCATATTCAATGATTTCTATTACGTCGGTCAGCCGTTTTCTCTACCTAGTATTCTGTCGTCCAACTCTAAACAGGTGGCCTTATCGCGGCGGGTGTCACCTACGGCACCTCTTTCATGCCTTCGACATGGGCCTGGCGAATTCCTTCTGCCGTCCAGGGCGTTTTCAGCATCATGTGCATTATCATCTTGCCATTTATCCCAGAATCACCAAGGTGGTTGGCATACCAAGGCCGCGCGGAGGACGCCCTCAAGGCTGTTGCTCTCACTCACGCCAATGGGGACATGAACGACCCGGTTGTCCAGGCGCAATACAAGGAGATTATTGATACGATGGAGTATGAGAAGAGTGCGCCCCAGCCGCTTTCTGTGAAGCAGATGTTCAAGACACCCTCGGCGAGGAAGAGGATCATCCTGTGCACGTCGGTGGCCGTGTTCAGCACAGTTGCGGGTCTGTCTCAAACATCTTTGCGATCTTTTAACTGATCGTAACTGTAGGAAATGTGACCGTCTCGTATTATCTTGGCCAAATGCTCACCAACGCGGGAATCACGAATCCAACGACTCAGCTGCAAATCGTGCGCTAATTCAACTCTGCCATTATTTAACCAACGTCTTCCAATAGAATATCATCCTCAACGCTTTCTGCCTAGTATGCTCGCTGGTAGGGACGTATTATGTCGACCGCATCGGCCGCAAAGCCACCGCCATCCTCAGTATCAGCTCCCTGACAGTCTTCCTCTTCTTGGTTGGTGCCCTCACGAAAAGTAGGAGATTCAGCTTATCATGGCTCTTCCTGATCTCTCATAGTTTACGGAAACTCGACCAACACGTCGGGAATTTATGCTACGGTCGCTATGATATTCCTCTTCCAAGGTGCATACAGCTTTGGATGGACGCCTCTGCTGTGAGTTTATTTGTCTGTCAACGGATCGAAACTGATAGTCAAAAGATACGTGTATCCGCCGGAGGTCCTCAACTATGCCATGCGTGCAAATGGCATGGGCGTCCTGCAGATCGCGCTCAATGGCACTGCGCTCATGGCGGTCTTTGCGTTCCCCTTTGCGTTGCAAAACATCGGCTGGAAGATGTATGCTTTTCTTGCTCAGAAAACCGCGACTAACACATCGCACAGATATCTGATCAATGCCGCATGGGATGCGCTGGAGGTGCCCTTTGTGTGGTATTACTGGGTTGAGACGGCGGGGAAGACACTCGAGGAGATTGACGAACTGTTGGATGGTGACAAGCACAGCACGGCGCCAGATTTGGAGAAAGTGCAGATCTACGATGACAAGGTGGGAGAGTAGTCGCATTTATTTTCGGTGCTGCAATGATAGGTATCTGCTCTTTCTTTCTTCAACTACTTACCTCTTCTCGAGTGAGTGCTTTTGCGGGCTCTGCGACGGGTCGGGCTCCGGGAAAATATTAGAGCCCCTTGGCAACAGTGATCAAGATGAGCAGGTGATGCCCTACTTTAGGCGCGATAAAGACTCGTCTCGCTTGTGCCCTTTTTTCCTCTCCCCTTCATCCCTTCGTTACGCCCAGAGCTGCGCTCTTCGTCCCATTCGTCCCATTTCCACAATGCACTTCTTCGCTCTTGCAACTGCTGCTGCGGCCGTTCTGACGACTGCATCTGCCGCTACGATCACAGTCCTCGTCGGATCTAATGGCACAAGCACTGGCACTGTTACCTACTTCCCCGAGAGGTGAGAAAAACCAGAGTCGAATCTGACCATCCTGACTTGCTTCTCCTTAGCGTCACTGCTCAAGTCGGAGACCAGATCGCTTTCCAATTGTTCGTCGCACTTTTTTTTTCGGCAGCGGTCCTTCATCTTACCTCGTCCTACAGCGTTGCTGGGAACCACGTATGACTCGTCCCACCCAGATTGCATGTTATTAACTCCTATCCGCCAGACCGTCACCCAATCGACGTTCAAAGCCCCTTGCACGGCATCAGGGATCACCTCCGGCTTCCAACCCTTCGTGGCTGGCTCTACCCAAGTCGCTCAATGGAGTTTCACCATCACAAACGCGTCAGTACCCCTTTGGTTTTTCTGTGGGCACATTGGGCATTGCGCAGCGGTACGTCTCGACCCGTTCTCCCTATGGTTGTTCTCATAGTATCAGGGAATGGTATTTTCCGTGAACGCACCTGCTACTGGGAACACGTTTGATGCTTTCAAGGTAATCGTCTCACGTCCCAGGCCGTCTCAGGTCTAACATTCGACTTCACAGACTGCCGCCATTGCCACAGGTACCGGCAGCAGCGCAACCACGGGCGCTGCGACAGGCGCTGCTGCAGGTGCTGCTGCAGGCGCCTCGGCCAGCGGCACGCCCGCTCCCAGCGGCGCTCTCATCACGCGTTCCAGCACTGTCGGCGTTCTAGCTATCACAGCCGGCCTCATCGCTGGCCTTGCTGGTGGATTGTAGGACACCTTATCGTGGGATTGAATCAGGGACTGTTTGTGCTGTGCACAAGCGAAATGGCTAGTCCATGTAAACGATAGATTCGTGTAGGGGAATATAAGAAGACCATCTAAACTTCAGAATAAGAGTATTCGGCGTCTGTATCGGATCATCGCTGTGTGATGATTGTTGGAACGGATCAAAATTCCGTGAGCGATCCATCACTTGCAGTACTGATCCTTGATTCGGGCCTGGTCCCATGGAATCTCATCCTCAGAAGAGAAAAAAGAATACAATTCAAACGTGCAAACGTATACATTTCATCAAAGTCAGCGACAAGGCGTAAGATGGGGAATAGATATGTAATGCGTGCTTGCGTGCAGATTTCGTGAGGGATGCGTATGGTAAGTAAATCTTGGAGGACGTAAAAAGCGAGTTATAGCAGTCGTGTCAATAGCGTGGATGGAAAACAGTTCAATAGATAGCAAACGGGAAAAGCAAGCAGGAAAACAAAACGAGTGTGGCGGATTCGAGAGTTGCTACGGATGGAGAGCGTTAGATAGCATGCGCAGTTCAGTTGACGCGGGAAAGACGTCGAGAGACAGTTTGTTGCCGGGGACCATGGCCTTGAACGCGCGACGAACAAGAGTAATGGTATATTCGTCACAGGCGGCGAGCTTGGCCCCGGCGTAGGTCATGATGCCAAGCTCGTCCACAGAGACGCTTTGCCGCTTGAGTTCCTCGCTCGAAACGGGGGGTCGCATAGCTCGCCTCGCGGAATTGAACGCGCGGTGATCACGTGGCGGTGCAGGCGTACTGGGACCAACAGTGTAAGACACGGCGCCAGTGTTGTTGGATTCGTAGCCGCGACCTTTCCGATTTATCCCAGCCGTAGCCATTAAAAACCGGTCGTACACAGCCTCAATTTTTTGCCGACTCGGGG